>JASCRB010547070.1:0-12740 GCA_030264475.1 Desmognathus conanti | reverse complement strand
CCCAATCGTGATCAGGGTCATATGTGTCTCACATACAAAGAAAAGTCTTCCTTATTGTAGTATGTTTTGCCACAATAAAAACATTGATAATGCAAATTATCAATATATTTTCTCTATTTCACACTATATGTCAGGAAAACATGTCTCACATTAAAGGCAATGGAACATTAGCCAATTTTATGGCTTTTCATTAAATTATTATAATTTCCAAACTGCTTCTGACACACAACTAGGTTTGTATTTCCAAGTTAATTCCAGAAATCTTCAAAATGCTTTGGTAGGTCTTGTGTGAACTAAATCTACTGACTCAGCGAACTATATGTTGCATTCAGTACACTGTTTTTTTAAAACTAATTTCATGCTGAATACAATTTGTTATCAATTACCAATCACCTTCTGGAGTGCAATTACCACTGGATTTTAATTTGCTTACAACTTCTTTTGAATTCATAATGTGCTCTGGAATTAAGTACAGTTCTTCTTTTAAAGCCCATCACACATTCACAGCTGAATCATTGCAGGGACATATCATCTGTAAATGTATCTGAATCTCCATCTTTGCTTGTTCTTATTCTTCAGTCAACTAGAGTAATGAAATAACAAGCCACATTAGCTTTTCACATGCAAACCCAAATATTATTACAGTACATGTTCCATGTTTCTAACAGTGCACTGGGCATAACATTTTAGCTGTCATATTTACATAATAAATCACACACTTCACTCTCTAGAACAAAACATTTCAGTGATGAAATGTATATGTCTAAGCATCCCACTTGCAAGTAAGCTACATTCAACCTTTGTGCTATGATTTCATGTGTATTCTTTGTGACAGAGTAACCATCACATGTCTGTATGAGACATCTACAGCTCGACCGATGGCATGTAGCCATATAGTAATTTTACAAAAACACCCTGGGGCCCCAAGATGAATGGGGTTTTGCCCAGGGGTGAGTTAATTCTGTCCAGGGGAGCTTGGGCAGAATTAACTTTCACACCAGCCCCCATAATAAAGTGCCAATTTGGCACTTTATTATAGGCGGGTGTGTAAACCGTCGGTAAGTGTGGGATGTGATCCCGCACTTACCGACAATTTTACCAAAGGTTTTGAGTTGAAAACATCGGTATTGGAAAAACCATTGGTATTCCCTGATGGTTTTTACAATACCGATGTTTTCAACTCGTGATAGGCCCGTTAAAAAAATACTGACTTTCTTGGTATTGGTAAACCGTCGGTAAATCTTACTGACGGTTTTACCGTATATACTTGTAATAAGGGCCTAAGTGTTGCTGGGGTCTGGGATCTGGCTTCTGACCAGTGTGTAAGTGTTTCAGACACATACCAAAACAGCTGAAGGTGGGTATACAGATAAGCACAGATGAGGGGCTTAGGTCCCGACTAGGGTAACTCAGTAAGTATAAGCCGAGTAGTGCAACAGTGCAAGCAGTTTCATTGGACCATGGCTCGGTGGGTGGGTTCAGATGAGCATGGGCGGGCAGGGGAAGAGGAAGGCCACTGGAAGAGTACAAAGGAATACAGCAGGGAAGGGTCATAGCACACTGTCGCAGGCATCACAGGATGGTACGTGTAGAGAAGCTTGACTATGTAGGGTGCTAGAAGGCATCATGGCTGGGTGGGTGCAAAGCAGCAAGGCTGTGCAGGTGCTGTGTAGAATGTCTGTGTCTTTGTAAATCAGGTGTGTAGAGTAACTAGACCTCCACCACACATGTGAAAAATTCATCTGGTGGTGCAAAATGCAAAAGCGCATGTGCTTGAAGTAGAGGGAAGATTTGTAGCACTTTGGTAAAATATTTGGGTTCCTTAATATTGGAGCAGGCTCTAGAAAATACAGGCCTAGGAGCCCGGCCGTCTACCAGTGAAGAAAACTAATTACGTACCTTTGGGTAACATTGGTCCTAGTGGATAGTGGGTTCCCAGAATTCTCATAATGAACTACTCCCAAAGCAGTGTCTGCTGCTGTGATGCATTCACCACAGTGAATGCTGTAATTGCAGGTTATGGTGAATGCTGATTACAGCATTTAACAATACAATGCATGAAAGCTTTCGCGTACAACACAAAACGTTTTGTGTATTCAGGATTTAGTCTTCGAGCAGCCATAACAACCTCCAGGACATTGTCTGCTTGATCCCAGTGTTCATATCTCACCCTCTCAGAAGACAAGTGTGCAGCTTGAGGCTGTCTGGGTCTGGATGAAGAAACTGGCCCTTCCACTGTGAGAGCAGGTCTGCCTGTCGGGCAGTCTGACCAGGGTTGCCACATTGAGTGCCAACAGATCTGAGTAACAGACTCTCCAGTGCCAGTTTTGTGTGATCAGAATCATCTGGCCCTGTACAACTTGAGGCGTGCCACCACTGCCTACATATGTCTGAAATACCAGAGTACTGTGAATGCATCTCTGCGTGCACCTTTTAGAGAGTACACTCTGGAGCAGAACAGACGACTTTCTGTTTTCAGCAGTCGTGAACAGATAAACTTGCAGAGTGCCCAAACATGGAACATGAATTGGAGAACCTCCTGATGGAGCTACCACTTATGGGAGACCGAGGATCGGTTACTCTCCCCAGCCAGGTGCACAGCCTGGAGATGGATGTCATGCTGGATGGACCACTCCCAGAGAAGGAGTGCTTCCTGGCAAATCCGGATGAGCCCCACTCCTCCCCTTTTGTTTTCATAATGCATGGTGATGGTGTTGTCTGTGAGAACCAGTACCAATCTGCCATGCAGAGATTGGAGGATGGAATGAAGGGCCAGCCGTATCGCTCTCAGTTCTGTGGTATCACACATTACACCTCCCTATAGTTTTCTCTTTTCTGCCTAGTACCTTGCCAATTTTATTTTTACCTGTGCCTATTTTAACATGCCTGATTTACTTTACCTATCTGCCTACTTTAATTTTTCCCCATCACCTAAATGTGTTCTAACTGTCTGTGTTATGTACTGCTTGCCTGATCCTGCCTGTGATTCCCTGACTAACTGTAGCTGGATCCCCCTCTACTCCGGTGGCTTCCCTGTTCTAACTTGGACAGTGGTGGGGGTACCAGAAAAGATACTCACCTGGCCTAGCTAACTGTTGGTGAGATAACCCAGCACCCTCCTCCCTCTACCTATCTTCCCTAGTGTAACTTCCCTCCCTTTCCTCACCCTGATCCAAGCTCACCTCCTTCTTCATCTCCCTCGGTAGGAACAATCTCTTCCTTTTACCTCCTTATCCTGTCGGTTTCTGCTCTGTCACTCGATCTCATTCTCTTCCCTCTGCATCCTGTCCTTTTCTGCTCTGTCACTCGAACTCTTCCTCCTACCTCTGCATCCTGTCCTTTTCTGCTCTGTCACTCGATCTCTCCCTCTAACCTCCTTTTCCTGTCCATTTTTGTTCATTTAGTATTTTTCCTGTGAAAACCAAAACATTGGTTATTCCTAATTTACCTCTGCCTCCCTCCACTTTCCCTTTTCTCCTTTACTCACCTAATATTTTTATTTTTATTCTTTACTGCTTTTGATCCCTTCCTTCTGCTTTCCGAAGTCCTCTTTCCTCTTCTCTGGCCACTGTGATGAAGTCTTTCTTCTCTTACCATTGTTCTCTGGGCGCCATCTTACATTTGCGTAACAAAACGTCACATTGCATCAATGACATCGGGGGCCATCTTCGATTTCTTTGCTTCAGTTTGTTTTGGGTTTTTTCCTATGTGCCTGTATCCCCAGCATTGTGTGCCTGTGATCCCAGCACTGCCTGCCAGTACCTCAGGATAACCGTGCCTGTGTCCCCCCTAGCCTGTGGAGCCTGCCCATCCCTCAGCCAGTTTGCCTGTATATCCCTAGCCTGTTGGGCCTGACCATATCCTAGCCTGTGTACCTATAATCTCTCAGACAGTGTGTCTCTCATTCTAGTCTATGCTAGCCTGTGAGCCTCCATACACTAGCCATTGTGTGATTCTAGCCTGTGAATCTGTTCTCACCACAGCCTATGTGAGCCTGTGTGACTCTAGCCTGTGTGCCTGCCGGTACCCCCACTATACCTTAGCCTGTGTGCTATACCTAGCCTGGGCCTTGCATACCTAGCCTGTATGCCGCCCCATCTAGACTAGGCTGTGTGTCTGTACCCTTGCCCATGTGCCTGCTTCCCCAAGTTGGTGTGACAGTGTAGCTTACCTATGGGCCGATCACCCTCCAGGTCTGTTTAACTCTAGGCCTGCTTATCTCCATGTCAGCTTACCTCTGGACCTGCTTAGCTCTAATCCTGGTTCCTGCTTACCTCTAGTCCTGTACTCACCTTCCTTCAGGACAGGACCTACTTACCTCTAGTCTCTGGGCCTGCACTCCCAGCCATTGGCTTGTACTTCCAGCTCTGGGCCTTACTGCTACATGTGACTGTTATTACTTGGACCTGCATATACCTGGGCCACCTCAATACCTGGCCTGCTTCTGTCTGTGTCATCTGCCTGGGACTTGCTTCTGCCTGGGTACACCTGTGTCTGAACATACCGGGGCCCGAGCCTGCCTGTGTTGGGGTCTATTTTTTCTAGGCAAACTGAGTAGCTGTAGGTTTCATTCCAGAGCTCACCTGCACATACACCGCTGACTTCTTACACTGCACCTTATGTTCACCTGCAGCTTCCACTGATCCCTAGCTCTGGCCAACCATGTTTCCATGTCCGTCCATACCTTTCCTGTATTTTGGTACCATGCCCCCCAGGGTCTATGTTCAGCACTGGGGTGTTTCTGCTCGGTGGTTTCTATGGTATGCTTTTCCCCTCAATTGCTCCGAGAGTGCAGCTAACAGAGCCATATTTTCTGAGTGAGTCTTTCTTCCTGCCTAACCTTGTCCTCCTCGGAATGCCTGACCTGATCATCTGATTGGCTAAGACCAGCAGCCACTCAGTCAGCGACCAGTCATGCACGTGGGTGACGTTCTCAACAAAGAGGGAAGAACAAGAGAAGGCGGCCGTCCGAGTAATTCTGGTGTATTGCTCTTCTGGACTCTTGCTAAACTCACTTTCCCACTTGACTGTACTTCTCGCAAATCTGATGGCTGGTACCTGGTAGGAGAGTGGACCTCTCCATGATGGTAAGGCTACGAAACCTTGCCTACCGCACTCACACACACTCCTTGATGCGGCAGTCACTCACCTCTTTCTTGTTTGTTTGTTTCTTCCCTTTTCCAGGGCACAACATCTGACCTATTACCCCCACATCAACATCCTGGAGTGTCCTACGCTGTCTCCAGATGTTTCTTTAGCATTAATCTCTGAACGTACGGGTTGTGCTGGGAGACTCCCAGTTGTGGTGTCCATTCGACTAGAGCGGCAAGTCTGGAGCTAACAGTTTTGCTCAGACCCTGCATTTCACCACTCCACTCAGATAGATCCCTCATTTCAGCAATTAACAGCCACTTTTCAGTCCCTAGAGGCTCAAATTGGGGCTTAAAGGGCTGAAAAAGTAGCAGTAGCCCAACAGGTCCTTGCCTGGCAACAACATCTCACCACAGGGACTACTCCTGTCCCAGTTTCTGTTATACCACCAAATCCCACACAAATGGTGCTGATTTCAGCTCCTAGAGGGATGTCCCTCTCTGACATGAGACCACCCACTTTATCACCAATGCCCAAGCATTTCTCAAGGAATCCTCAGGACTATCAATCATTTATACTCCATTGTAGGCTTCATTAGCAGCAAAAACCACAGGTCTTCCAATCCAACAGACAAAATGTGTCCTTCCTCCTGATGCTCTTGGAGAGCAAAACCATTAAATGGGTAGCCCCTCTCATAGGGAAGACCCATTCCTCGATAATTACGCTGCCTTCATGGCAGATTTTAGTAATGTTTATGAAAGGAAATACCTGGCTATGACCAAAAAACTGTAATTTCTTTCAAATAGGGTGCATTCAAACTGATATCCTACGTGTCGCAGTTCCATGCCCTCGCAGCTGAGACAGGGTGATCTGAGGATACCCAGGTGGCAATCTATCACAGGGCCTTAGAGATGAGCTCAAGGACAGCCTCACACAAGAGCACCCATTATGGGATTTGATGCATGAATTTGTGAATCTCGTCCTACTCGTAGACTATTGGCAGTTGGAGAGGAAAACCGAACGCAAATGTTCTGGTATCAACTACCAAATGCTGTATAGGCCTCCTCCTCCTACCCTTCTAGCACCAAAAACAGAACCAGACCCTGCAGAGCCTATGGTGTTTAGGGGAAATCAAGGAACCGCTCACAGAACAAGAGTGTACCCGGTGCAGGTATAACAATCTCTGTTTCTATTGTGGCAAACCCAGACATTCTATCCGGTCTTGTCCCATGAGGGTGTCTAGAGAGGGAAATTTCCATGCTCACTAAGGAGGGAAGTCCTAGTGAGTAAGTCCTCATCCTCCCATATCCTAGACCCAACGTCCCACCCTCTCGGTGTATGCCTGTTTGTCTGAGGCACTATCACTACCCTCAGGGACAGATGCTTTCTACTGTCTTAGCTCTGGTAGATTGTGGGTGCCAGGTGTATACATAGACAGAATGTTTCTACTGTCTCAAAAGATTGCTGCAAGACACAAAGCAGTCACCCAGCCTATCACATCCATAGATGAGAGACCCCTGCAGGCTGGCCCCATCACTTAGGCCTCTATCCCATTATCCTGGTCAGTGGTGGTGGGGACCCCAATAATTATTTTCTTTGATGTAATTGAGGCTGCCTCATTCCAACTTGTTCTGTGGATGACCTGGTTACACAACAAATCAAAGAGAGGTCTTTTCTTCTTACATTGGAGGAGGGTGCCATACAGCCTTAACAGAGAAATGAGGAGACAATGTGATGCATTAGCCACCACCAAGGCACTGCCTACATGACCCCAGGAGGAGAGTGTGACACAAGTAACGGTGGATGTACTGTCTCCCTATCGCAATCTGCTGGATGTTTTCAATGAGAAAGAGAAAAAAGCTCTACACACATCAACAATCAGACTGCAGGATCGATTTGGTCCCTGACCATCCCATACCACATGTACACATCTATGCTTTGACAGGGTCAAAAGAAAAAGTCTTACATGACTATTTGCAATCCACCTTGTGGAAGGGTTTCATTAGGCCATTGACCTCACCCTCAGGAGCACCCATATTTTTCATCCCATAAAGAGATTGCACTGAACTCTGGCCCTGTGTGGACTATCGGTGCATAAACAAAATCACCATACCCTACATGTATCCCCTATCCCCAATTCAAGTCCTGCTCAACCAGCTAAAGGGAGCCTTCTATTACACCAAGCTGGATCTGAGAGGGCTGTATAATCAGCTCCACATAAACGAAGGCGACAAGTGGAAGACAGCTTTCACGTACAATCTGCTCCACATAAACAAAGGTGACGAGTGGAAGACAGCTTTCAACATCTGCCATTGCCACTATGAATACCTTGTGATGCTGTTCAGCCTTTCCAGTGCCCCCGCTGTCTTCCAGTGTTTTATCTATAACCTGTTTTCTGATATCCTTCATCGCTTTGTCATCATATACCTGGACGACATCCTATTTTCACATAAATTAACAGAACATGTGCGGTATGTCAGGGAGGTCCTACGGCAATTGCTAGCACATCGCCTCTATGTCTAAAGGTACAATTGTTGCTTCCATGACAGACATGCACCATTCCTAGGATACATTGTATCCGCAGCCAGATTCCAGATGGATCTTGCCAAAGTTACACCTCTCCAGAACTTGCCTCCATCAAAGCTCTACAAAGACTGTTGGGTTTTGCCAATTACTACCCCGTCACCCCGATCTCCAGAAACCAATTTTTGTGGAGAAGGATGCATTTCACCTCGCTACAGGTGCAATCCTCTCCCAGAAATTAGACCCAGGTGGATTATCTCTAGTAACCTACCATTCCCATAAATTCACCGGACCTGCTACATCAATGGGAAACTACAGGTCCCAATGGTGGCCCTTCAGAATTAGGTACTATAACGGACGCACGATGCCCCCCTGAGGGTCACCCAGGGGTACGGAAAACACACGACATGCTGTAGAGATGTTTCTGGTGAGGTATGCTACAGCGTTATTGGTAGCTGTGCCTCTAAAATCTGTCTCTGTGCTGCATTGTTGCATTACCACTTTTGAACTGCCACTTTATTGTATTTGTATTCTACACGTGGATTAACAATTTGTCTCTGCTGTTAAATCTGCAGTTACCTGTGTATATTTGTAATCCCCATTTGTACTAATTAACTTTTCACTATGCTGGAAGTTTGCTGAAGACGCTCCACGCATAATTATCATTCAGCTGCCTCCAGCTGCCATTAGCTCTGTAGGAGAGCTTACAATAAGCTTTGCTCAGTTAGGCTTTATTTTGCTCTTTCATTTTAACTGTTTTTATGTGCATCATTAATGTTTACCATTGCATCTATAAATATTGACTTTTACTGTGTTAATCCTTCTGTTTTTAGATTAGTTGTGTATTGGCTGCTTAAAGCCTTTGTAAGCCTAGGGCTTTGTTTTAACACAATTTCGCTATCTATCAAGGGCTAAAAACTACGTTACCCACAAGCCCCTCCAGCCTTCATCTCACGTCGGTGGCGCGTTAGCGCCGGCGCTTGAGGGCCAGGTTTTTGGGCCAGTCCGCGCCGACAGCGACACTAGCAAGCCCTGCTCCCGTGGCTGGCAGTGTCATCCTTGCCGTCCACTATGTTTTCCCAAGACTGGCAAGCTGCGCTAGACTTCTGGAATCAGCTGAATCACCCTTGCAGTCTGCTGCTGCATGACTCTGTATTTTCCTCACCCACGGTTGGAGGTGAGTGCTTTGTGCTCATGTCCCCCATAGCAGCCTGTTTACTACCGTATTCGCAGCATTTGCACGCTGCTCAAACCACTATCCTGGCGTCTCACACCAGTCACACTGCAATTGTTGTTCCCCCGCTGGAGGAACATCTTAGAGTGGCTGCCCTTGATACTGCCCTTAATACTCGCTCACTTGTCAAGCACAATGCTGAGATCGCAGACTTCATTTGTGAGAATGACTTAGATTTTATGGCTATCTCTGAGACCTGGCTGCATACAGCTGCTGATTCTGCCGCTGCGCTTGCCACCCCCTCAGGATATTCCATTCTTCGCCATGACAGGTCCAATACCATTGGGGGGGTGTTGCTGTTATTATTAAGGAATCTTTGAATTGTCATGTACTTGAGTCGGATTGTCCTCCAAATTGTAATATATTGTTATTTAAAATAATGATTAATCATGCTTCCTCTCTAACCTGTCTGGTGGTTTATAGACCTCCACCTGATTCTCCTGGTTTTGAAGAACAACTTCTTCTGTTATTTCCCCTCACCTTAAATCCAGCGCTAAGTTTATTGTTCTGGGGGATTTTAATTACTGTGCGACCAGTACCGACGACACCCTTGGTGTCTCCCTTTTGAATACTTTTAACACTCATAATTCTACCCAACACATTCAATCAGCTACACACAGTTGTAGTCGTACGATTGATTGGCTCTTGACTCACAATGTCTCTGTTTCTGACATTGCTGTCACTCCATGCCCATGGTCCGATCACTCTTTTATTCGGTGCTCGCTGCCCCTTTCAGAGCTTACCAGAAGAATTGTAAATACTAGGCATTTTAAACTCACCAGAAATTTTAAAAAAGTTACTCCTACAACATATGCAGATATGATTCGACCTAACCTCATTGGCATTGAACAATTAGAAGATGCAGATTCAATTGCCTGTGTTCTACGCTCTGCAGCTAAAAAGGCAGTAGATGCTTTAGCCCCAGAGCGGCATAAGATGTGTAAACCGGAAACCAAGGATAAAACCTGGTTCACAGACTCAGTGGTGAAAGCAAGACAAGTAAAACGCTCGGCGGAAAAGACCTGGAAGCGAGATCCCTGCGATTCCACACAGCTGCTTTATTGTCAAGCACCGAAGGCCTACAAAATGTCTATAATATATGCTAAAGCTGATCTTTTTAATTCACGTATTTCTGCAGCCTCCTCAGATTCACGGGAACTTTTAAAAAAAACTTGTGAACTGGAGGGAAATTTCCGAATCCCTCGCTCAATCTCAATAATGTCAATTGCTAAAAAATTCAAGATGCCTTCTTGCATAAAGTTGACAAACATAGGGCTACAATCCACTCCAAACTTGCTTCCATGAACCCCTCTGTGTCTGTCCCCTCTCTTAATCTTACTCAAATTGCATCAGAAAGCACTAAATTCCAGCTTAAGCCAATCACCGTAGACAAGCTTACCAAGGTAGTTTTAAGTATGAAACCAACCTCTTGCAGGGGTGATGCCTGTAATGCGGCAATTATACAAGATTCTATCGACCTTCTCGCCCCCTTCTTAACTAAACTGGCTAATATTTCTTTTGCCACTGCAATGGTACCCACATGCCTTAAGGAGTCGTGGATATCTCCTCTATTGAAAAAACCCACTCTGGACCCTACTGATCCTGCAAGCTATAGGCCCATTACTAATGTGTCCTTCTTTTTGAAAATTTTGGACAAACTTGCCTACCTACAGATCACCAATTACCTTGACTCTTGTAAACTTCTTAATATCCGTCAGTCTGGATTCAGGGCCAATTATGGCACCGAGTCTGCGCTGCTGGACCTCAAGGATAATTTGTGTCGAATCGTTGATGATGGCAAGCCCGCCCTCTTGTTACTACTGGACCTTTGTGCGGCTTTTGATTTAGTCAACCATGAGTTACTGGTGGATACACTAATGACCAGATTCGCTTTTGCTACAGAAGCAGCCACTTGGATCAGTTCATTTTTATCTGACCATACTGTCAGAGTGTTCTCTGGGCAGCACGCTTCAAAGCCTGCTTCCCTTACTTGTGGCGTACCTCAGGGTTCTTGCATCTCCCCGGTATTGTACAATATGTATACTGCCCCTCTTTTTGACATGCTTGACCGACAGGGTGTGGGGTACACAAATTATGCTGATGACACTCAGCTGTACCTACCCCTGTCGGGAGACTATGCTACTGACTCTGTGGCCGTCCAGGCAACTTTCAAATCCATCCAAACCTGGATGGCCCAGAATCAGCTAGCCTTAAATGATAGCAAAACCGAGATTTTGCTGATCGGTACAAGGCAAAAACTGACTAATCTCCCTAGCAGTTATGAGCAATTTAACATTGAAGGACATTCCATTGCCACCTCTTCTACTGTAAAGACGCTTGGGGTCTGGCTCGATGGGAACCTTAAGATGTCACGACAAGTAACTCAAGTAAAATCCACCTGCTCCTACATTCTCAAACTGCTTCGGCAAATTAAACCGTTTCTGACACACAGTAACCTGGCTCGAGTCGCTGGAGCCCTAATAAACTCCCGCATCGACTACTGTAACAGTCTTTATACTGGCTCCAGCAACAAAGTTCTTAGTACTCTCCAGGTTATCCAGAACGATGCCATTAGACTTGTTGAAAATGTGGGCAGACAGGATCATGTATCTGAGGCAAGAAGAGCACTACATTGGCTTCCAGTAAAAGAGAGGGTAAAACATAAGATCTGCACCTTGACTTATAAATGCTTACATGGTTTGGCTCCTGAATATCTGAGTCAGCAGATCTCCCTGAAGCCGGTGGTAAGAACTTTACGTTCATCCTCTGATTCACGCATCATAGCAAATCGATTTAAGCTATCTACTTTTGGTGGTCAACGGTTCAGTGTTCAGGCAGCCTCTGTCTGGAACTCTCTGAATGTCAATGCATGCAACTTACTACCTTGGGGGCCTTTAAGAAAGCCGTAAAAACAAACTTCTTTATTCCTGACACTTGATTTTCTCCCAATGTTCTTTGTTTACTCCACTCTGACCCGGCACCTCATCTAGTTGTGATTTTTCCTTCCCCTTTGATTTGATGTTTGTTTGGACACGTGCGCAGAGACCCATGGGTGTAGCTCACGTAAATCAGTTAGACTTAGACTTTTCACTCCACATGGATAGTGGTTTAATGTACAGTGCCATGGGGCTGGAAGGTTGGGCTCTCTCTGCCCTTGACTAGTTTTGCATGCTCGCTGCTATTATGCTAAAGTGCTGGTTTCAATCCCCATGCATAGCAGTATAATGTCCCTTGCCTTGATGCTAAAGGTTGGGCTAACTCCACATGATTAGTTTGAGAATGTTCACTGCCATGATGCTGGAGTGCTGGTTCCACTACCCATGCATAGCTGTATAATATTCCTTGGTCATGAGGCTAAAAGGTTGGACCCACCTCCCTTGTTTGGTTATAGATTTGTTCACACCCGTGATGCCAAACGGCCGGCCCGCTGTTCCCTGCAGTCACTCCGCTGATCATCTCCATCTGAGCTCCTGAATTAATGAATGTGCATGGTGCATGTGGGCACAAGTGAAACGCATTGGGCATGAGCATACGAGAAACATGCATTAAACAAATAGATAGACAACGCACAAGATCGTACGGATCAGTGTAAACAATTCAGCCAACATTCATGTAAAACCCAACACAATCCAATACACATAGCGCTGCCACTTCATCAGTGGGATATGGCACCATATCAAAATTATATATCATTTGTGAACTCGCGACCCCAACAAGACAAAGCACAGGTAATACCCTTAAACTGGGACCTGGATGCAGGATCACGAAGCGAAATCGGGCTGATATCGATCCTGATCAGCCCATAGTGCTTCGATACTGCCTGTGTAGTGATTTAGCACTATACAAGAAACTGATATGATAACATAACATAACATAACATATCATAACATAA
>JASCRB010536007.1:0-12777 GCA_030264475.1 Desmognathus conanti | reverse complement strand
CAGAGACATGATAAAACTTGCACAGTCCAGCAACCGCTCGCACTGCGCGGTTCTGGACTTTCTGAAGGCGATTCAGCTCCCATTGCGCCAGGCCCGAAAAAAACGAACAGCAATATTGCAGTTTGGAAATTACCAGTGCTTGGCACAGAGTAGCCCAGTGCTCACAGTCGAGAAGTGGGAGGACAGGGGAGAGCTGGTTCAGTTTGAAATGTGCAGCCTTAACGGCCGCCGATACATGGGCGGTCGCACTCCAGGACTGATGGAAAAAGATCCCCAGGTTGTGGGCGACCTCGACCGGTTCGGGACAGTCCCCGAAAGATATAGGCCAGGGGACTGCCGGTGCCCCAAATGGAGAGGGTTTGGCCAGGACCAATAGCTCCGTCTTGGTCTCGTTAAATGCCAGAGAAAAAGTTTGTTCCGAAAATTAATGTGGCAGTGAATCGTCATAAATTCTACACCCGCAAACAGCTAGCAAATGAGTGTGCTAAGGAATATGTTTCGTGATTTAAAGCATTATCTGTACATTGTGATTTTGCTAATGCAATCACATTGTAAGAGTTAATTAGAGATCAACTTATCGTCCACTCTAATTTTAAGGATGTTAAAGAAAAATTGTGGATGGCAGGTAATCCAAGCTTGGAAGAAACATTATCTATTGCAAAGAAAGTAGAATTAAATATTCTTTGTGAAAAAGAGCTAGAAACACCTTCTACAGCTTCTAATTGTAAAAATCTGAGCAGGGATGTTGTGAGTGAGGTTTCTATTCTTGCCCCAAAGAAAAAGGACTTGAAGAGTAAACTGAAACAAAAAAAAGGGAAAATAATTAGAAAATGATTCGGATGTGACTCCCCTAAACATTTAGCCACATTTCATATGTATGTATGTATGAAATCTGAATGTTCCATTTGCAAATTGACTGGGCATTTTGCTTGGTGTTGTCGAAAAAAAAATTGCAAGCCTAAAGTAGCTATGATAGAGAGTGAATCCTCTGGTTCAGAGAGTGACTGTAATTATGTAGATGTGAACACCGTAACGAATGACAAATTTAAAAGAAGTCCACGGTGCAATGGAAAAATTGAAAGTAGCAAAGTGGCAATGGTCATTGATTCAAGGTCTCCGTTTTCTTTTTTGCCAAAGGAAGTTTGGGAAAAAAATATCACACAAATGTTCTTCAAACATCAAAATGCACAGACCTTACATTTGTCTTGATGCCTTTGGGGAATTCACAATAAATGTGCTAGGCTATGTCAAACCATTAATGGAATTCAAGAGCAGATTCACTATGAGTAAATTATGCACAGTAGAGAGGGGTCCATGCTTACTTGTATGGAATGACATTGTAAACCTTAAAATGCTAATCAATCCTGTAGCTGGGGTGGAGGTATGCACTGTTTTGAATTCCTCCCTAGAAGAAAAATCAGTGACAAAATTGCTTTTAGTTTTCCAAAATAAATTGGGTTGCATGAAAGGATTTCAATATGATATTAGAGAGATTAAGAACACCAATCCAGTGGTACAACTTGTTCGATCCTTACCCCTCCTTAGGAGAAAGAGAGTGAAAGGAGAAATTGAGAGGTTATTGGAGGAGGGTGTTATTGAATGAGTGACTTCATCTAGGTGTGTGTCTCCTCTTATGTTTGTAAAGAAGCCAAATGGATGATTCAGGGTCTGTGTGGACCTCACTGACCTAAACAAAGCAATTTATATTGATAGGCATCCCTTGTATCAGACATTCTTCCTTGAAGGGCTCAAAAGTTGAACCTCAGGCAAGCATATCACCAAATCCGGATAACCAAGAGTAACAGGGAATTGACTACTTTCATATCTCCATTTGGAATGTTCCATTACAAGAAAATACTGTTCAGCCTTGCTTCAGCTGCAGGGGTGTTCCAAAGGGAGATGGAAAACATATTGAGTGGCAATGATTCGGTTCTCATATTTCCGGATGACATTCTAATCCACAGTGCAGATATGCAAGGGCACAGCCAAGCACTTTTTAAAGTGTTATACCATCTGCAAGAAAAAGGTTTAACTATTGAGAGTTCTAAATGCACCTTTGGTGTAACCTCGGTGGACTATTCAGGCCTTTTAATTTCTGGTTCAGGGATTAAACCCAAAGAGAGGTTGGTTAATGCCATTATAGATGCCAAAACACCACAGAATAAGGAAGAACTAAGATTATTCTTAGGCCTTGCAGAATATTATAGCAAATTCATCAAATGTATACAGATCTTATTCACCCTCTTAGACTATTTGGAAAGAAAAATGTACGTTTTGTATGGTCAGTTGAGTATGCGAAAGCCTTCAATGATCTGAAATCAATCGTAGACAAATTTCCTGAATTGAATAATTTTGAACCAGGTTTACCCACAATCTTAACAGTAGATGTCAGTTTAAAAGGATTGGGTGGTCTTATCTCAAATTGATAATGGGGAGGAACGGGTAATTGCGCTTGCTTCTCGAATGCAGTCACCTCCAGAGACATGTTATGCAGTAATAGAACAAGAGTTATTAGCTTGTAAGTGGGCTTGTAAGAAATGTAAAAATTTACTGTGGGGTTCAAAATTCAAATTAAGAACTTTGGGGTTACTCTGGGGTTCAAAATTCAAATTAAAAACATGAGCCTTTAGACAATATGTTGTCTCCAGCCGGCAGGAAGAATGCCTCCCGTAGAATATTACGTCTATTAGTAGCCTTATTTAGTAGAGTATGTTGCTGGTACTAAAAATTGTGTGGCGGACTGTTTTTCACAAATGCCGGCAAGTGAATTTGATCCCAATGAAATCCTAGATGAAAATCAGTTAGTAGCTTATATAATCAGTCTGATGTTAATGCCATTGGTGTAATTGAGTGTTATAAAGAATACAAATTGAATGTGATCATTAAAAAAATATAAAAATTTGTTATAGAGGTTGTGGGGAGAAACAATTTCCTGAGGACAATATATGTCCGTATTATGAAATAAGAAACAAACTTTCCTTTGTGAATGGATGGTTTAGCAGGGGGCACCAAAATAATTCCTCCTACAGTTTTCAGAAATAGAATATTAGACCTATCTCATCTAGGTCACCCTGGCATCTCGTTAATAAAAAATAGATTTAAAGCAATGTATTGTGGCTAGGATTAGATTCGCAGACCGAATTGAAAGTGAGAATGTGCAATACATGTTGTAACAGTAACAAAGTCCTAAAAATGAGAACCCAACCAATGAATCCGATTCCATGTCCTCCTTGTGCCTGGGAAACTTTAGGAATCAACATTTTTGGTCCATATTCTCATATGGGTAATCGGAAATTTCTCATTGTTTTCGTTGACTCGTACAGTAAATGGCCAGAAGTGGCAATAGTAAAGAAAGTGGATGCAAACACAATTAGTTCATTCTTGAGTGGACTATTTTACAGGGAAGGACTTCTGTGTAAAATTATTAGTGACAATGGTCCTTAATTCAGAAGTGAAGCCATTGAAGAGTTTGCAAAGAAAAATAGTAACCACTGGAAATTTTCTTCCAATTACCATCCATAAATGAACGACCTAGTAGAACGCATGAATAGACTAATGAAAGACTCTATTCAACTAGCATCGGCCAACAGCATGAATTGGGAATTAGTACTTTGGGAAACTATTGGTCTCTGTAACGGGTTTGACTCCTTTCAGAGTGATGCATGGTAGAGAACCTGGTCTTAAATTTTATCCAAAATGGCTATGTTTTGGGGAAAAGGGGGTATTTCTGGTTTTCGTGAAATTGTGTCCCAAAGACAGAAAGTATATAAAACACTTACTGGGTCATTATGAGTTGTGCCTTACAGAGGAAAATGCATAAACAAACGTGTAAACACATTTTCCTCCGTAAAGCATGATTATGGGCTGTGTGCATGAAAATGCGCACAGCCCATGCAAAAAACATGGAAATTCCACAAGAATCTCTGTGTGTTTTTATGTGTGGGGCATGCATGATTATGGTTTCCACCACACATCATAACTGTGTGAAATCATGCTTGCCCTACACATAAAAGTAAAATTGGTCCCTACCATGCACAGGGCCCAACTATACTTTCTAATTTGTGAATGGGGCCCACTCAGCCTCATTCACAAAATGTAAAACGAATGAAAAGTTTTGTGAATGAATTTTTTTTCCAAAGATTTCATTCATAACCCAAATACAGAAGACTAGTGGCATTTCCAATGCTAGTCTTCTGCATTTGGGTTTGCACAGATCCTATGCATATTTTATGCATAGGATCTGTGCCGTACACATGAAAAATGCGTACACATTTTTCAAGTCATAATCTCACGGAAAGCCTCTGTGAGATTTATTAGTATGCATGCACTCTGCAAATGCGGTGTGCACACATTTTTACACGCAGGGCTCATAATGAGCCTGTTAATAATAAAAAGAAAGGTTCTAAAATGATACCAGTATGTGTGGGGTACTGGTTCAAAATCAAAAAACCAGAAACTTCCACTTGAAAAGATGAATCGAAATTTGACCTGATTCAAGTCAGTTGGGTGTTGCCAAATGCAATCAAAGTGACAGGTGGACAATCTGTGGAGCTTGAGTAGAGCAATCAAAGTACATACCCCTAATAAAAACAAACCTGTAAGGCACTTAAATACTCCTAATGGAAAGACATGTGCCCAGACAACACCGAGACCGTTATTTGTTTCTTTACAGGATGAAGAACAATTGTCTCTGCTTTTGCATCAAATACCTACTTCTACTACTAGGGACAATCCAAGGGGGGGATCAACCTTCAACGAGTCAAGAAGGTCCAAGGAAATTGACTCGCATGAAGAAATGTCCTGCAAGACTTACAGAATTTGTCACCTATGTTACCTATGTCTAAAATTGATGAAACGTGCGCAAAGAAATGTCCTGAAAGGCTAAAATAATTAGTTGCATATGTCACCAATGTTTAAAATTGATGAAACGTTAATTTGTTCCATAATGGTTTGGGGGAGGGAGGAGTGTTTTATTGGTCTAAGAAGTTATGTCTAGAATCCGCCTAGAATGTAGCTGTCAATTGCCCATCCATCCTAACAGCAGTTGGGATTCTAAAGTAGGACAGTTGAGAGCGAGCTTGGTTGTGGACTGGAGACTGCAGTGTCTGTGGGATTTCAGGAGGAACTAAATAAAGAAGTTCTCCTCATCTACTGTGTGCATCCACTTATTTAAGGAACCTTTCAAATTATCCAAAGTCTGTGCTATTTACAACAGTACTAGCAACATAAACTTCAAATTCCTTATGACCATAAGCATCATATACAATGAATTGTTCAACCATTAAGTGGTAAGGGTGTAACATGAGAAAACTAAATCAAAATTATATACGTTAAACACGTACTTTAGCTGGAACACACTCTTACTAAGGCAAAAGTCTTAGGGTAAGGAAAGGGTATGCTTCTAGATTTGTGTTTCCCTTAGTTACTACCTTTAAGAAGTCCTACTCACCCTTCCTTAACTTTAGTCTTCAGCAAAGAGCTTAAAATTAATACAAGGCCATGCCCAGTGCCACCACTACCTCAACATGTCTGTGCCTCTTTGACAGTATTATAACAGTATAACATTCAATGCCAGGATCTTCTCGGGCCACAGTGCGCTCTATAAATTTACATAACATAACATAACATAACGTAACATAACATAACATAATGTAATATAACATAACATATAACCCGGTCTTGGGTCACCATGTTGGGTTTAAGGATAGGTGCAATATCATCCCCCATGAACCTTTGGGCTAATCTGGTTTTCTCACCCTAGTTTGGTGTGCCTCATCCATCGGGCTGCTTGTCCTGTATCCTGATCCTAGGTTAGGTTGTCTCTTCTATTCAGCTGCTAGACCTGTATTCTCTCCCCAGTTGGGTCACATCTTCATTGGGCTCTTCTGCCTGCATTCTTACCCGAGGTCCAGGTCTTCTCCACCGAGATCTTCTCCGCTTCAATTTTCACCCTTAGTCTGGGTCATCTCTTCCGCAGGGATCTTGTCCACCAGGTCTTCTCCTCCAGGTCAAACACCCCGGTGGCTCCTGTCTCTCTCCCCCGAGCCAGACCAACAGGCTGTTCTCCTCCTTTGGCTTCATGGTGTCGCCCATATTTTCACGCTAGGTAGGGCCAACTCCTGCATCGGGCTGTGGGTTTGCCAGTCCTTCTGGTGATCAGAATGGCAGTTGCTACATGACTAGTTTGTGGTTACTCAGCGAGCCAACGCTGGGCATCCTTGGACTGTTTGGCACTGCTCTCATCAAGGATGGATACCACAGCATTCTGCTGTGAATTGCTGATCCTCACAGACATCACTTTGCACTAATGGGAGTGGGTGGCATACCCCACCACTTCAGGATCAAGGGTTTCCTTTTATCTCCTCATCTGTTAAAGGGACCTGCAAGGCACCACTGATCCTTTGGAGAGTTTGCCTTCAATATAGCAGGCCTACTTGGCTGCCTTTAGCTCTTTTCCACCAGGTCCTGACAACGAATGGAGGAAATTCTCCCATCTTCATAGTCCACCTCCTTGTTAACAGGCTGTACCTGTAGACTGACTTTGGCTGAGCTGGAGTCAGGCAGTCTCTCTTCCTCCAATTGAAGCTCCCAGTCACTTTAGGGAGAGTATGTCTTTCTTCTCCTCCATTAACTTGGTCTGGTTTAAAACTGTAACTGTATTCGCCACCATGCATGCTGCCGGTTCTCTGATCAAAGTGGCAAGGAGTTGCACCAAGCAAAAAAAGCAACTCCTTGCTTGTATGGTTTTCTGTCACTTGTTGATTTAAAGACTTTGCTTGTTCTTCACTCAGATTTATCAATTTACTGTGTTAAACAATAAACAATGATGTTCTACTTGCATGGCGGTTATCAGGCTGCTCGTTCAAAACTACCATTTGAGCAGCGTTGTGAGACTTTTGAGATGTCAGACCCAGATCATTCGGCCGAACGGTTCCTCCCAGACCGCAGTTGGCATGTTATATGTACCCCTTTTCATCTCCCTCCACCACACAAGCGGCATTTTTTCTTATCCACTGTAATTATGGTTGAATTCTTGTTTTTGTATCCTGTCACCTCGCCAGGCTGTTTCCACTTGAGTAGGCCACTTTTCATTGATCTTCCCTAAGACCCTCGGAAAGATTTGTTCTTTTCTTATTTGGCAGGGTGCCCGCCCCTGCGATGCACCGAATACCTCACGAGAATACGGTCTTGTTGCATGACACAGACAGGTGTTTTTTTTTATTTTGAGGGGTTTTTGGAGGGTCTGGTGGGGTCAGTTATTTTATCTTAAAGGGGATGGGGGATAGGCAGCTAAGTGGGTCTTTTGGGGTTTTTTACCCAAGCAATATAGAAAAAAGTAAGGTGAAAATGTGTCCGGGTTCGTATTTTAGAGGGATCTTTTCCTTTTACTTTAGGTATGGAAGAGAGCAAGGCTTTGCCTTGCTGTAAAGTTATGCATGCTAAACACAGTCTTGCTGTTTGGGAGTGAAGTGTGGGGAGGGGTAGACTGTTCCGATCTGGAAATCACTCAAAACAAATTTCTGAATCCAATACTTAGTATTGGTTCTTGAGCGCCGTCCGTGGAGGTCAGGCTGGAGCGCTAGCAAGTGTCGATCAAGAACCAAGTTGATTTGCACCAGGCTCTTTTCTTTTTCATGCATTACTGTTTTGAGAACAAAATTGTTTAATTCGCTTGAGGTCTCTAAAGCTACGTACTTTCGGCCACTCTATAATGTAATAAACACGCTCAATAAGTTAGGCTATTTAGAGTCCTGGGACAATAAAGTGAATATTTCATTCTCTGCAATAAAAAAGGCCCTAGCAAACAAAAGGATGCTGGTGTCATGACTGTACGACTGGTCCACTGTACAGGGAATGTCTAGCATAAGGGATTTTTCCAAATGGAAAGACCCACTGGAAGATTATGTGGGCTTTAGGGACCCTATGATTAGACGCAGTATGCCCCTAGCGCTACTGAATATGTTTAGGTTGCTTATTCCGGATGATTTTAATTATAAAAGGCCCAAAATTTGTGACTGTCTATCTAAATCTTGAATTATTCTCCAAACAACATATCCTGTGTAAGTATCAGACCTTATTTACCAAATGGCTTAAACCATTGCATCTCCAGAAAAATTTGTGCACAAGAGAGGATTTTGGAATTTGTGTTTTCTGCATCTGAAAAAACAAGAAATCTCAGTTTCACAGGATTCAGTTTAAAGTAACTCCGAAGAGACCGCAAGATTGTCTGCTAATCTATCTGGGCTGCAGCAGTTAAAGAAACATCAAAAATTCTCCTGGATAAATTCAATGCAAAAAGAAGAGTTTTTGCTTCTTGATGAATGACCTTGATAAAAACGATTTTTAGGACTAAAACACAATTGTGTCGAAGGTTTGGTGTTTGATGTCTCTCGTGCTGCTAGAATGAACTTGTATTTCATTTCGTGGACTGTCCCTTTAATGATGACGATAATTCAACTCTGGTAGTACTCAAGGTCCATGGTAACGTCCCAAGTGGTTTTTTTTCTTTGCTTTGTGAACTCACAAGGAGTAGCACTTTAACATTCTTCCATTCTGGTGTCAATATTCAGTCAAAACAATTATGTTGTTTTTTTGTGGCTTAGTTTTGATGTAATACTAAAGGTTATTGGCATGTATTTTCTTGGTTTCAGCTGTCCCAGCTATCAACAACACCCGCAATGGATACAAATGTCTATCTTGCTACAATGAAAACTCCACAGAGGAATGTAAACCTGCTGAAGAAATAGAGTGCACCGGAAACCAGAGAGAATGTGCTGACATGCGTGGCATAAAACAACAACCAGGTAACTGCAGATAGAAAAGTGCTTAGATTACGGCTTGTTGTGCGGTTGGAATTGAACATGACATTATAACATTTTAGTGCTTCCTTATGCCTTTAAAGAGCTCAGATCAGATCAGATCAAATCAGAATCTGTTTATTCGAAATTTCTCGAAATTTCATCAAACATACTAAAAAATACAATTTGAAATCTACAGAATTTAAAATCCAGATCAGAGGTTTTTACGCACACAAAGAATTTCCATCAACTAAGCTAAAAATACAGTTTAAAATCCGCAAAGATGAAAATACAGATCTAAAATTCATACACATAAATTATGCAGTACCCTTTTACATTTTGTATTTTCAACCTACAGTTTTCCTTAGTTTCATCGTTGTCTTGAGGAAATTATTAACTCAGAAAACTATATATTCAGTGTTAGAAAGATTTATATAATGACTGTTTTGAGTAGTTTGCTCTTGTGAGGAGACTGGTATCCCAGCTCCAGCAGCCAATGAACAGGCGCACACAACATGACACACTAAGCCCTCAGCTCAGACCAGGGTTACAAGAAATTCGAAAAGAGAGGAAAATATCTTAGCTAACCAGAGCAACCCCTTGATATCAGGGGAGCGCTTACAAATTGAGGGAACTGACTGTTCCTGTTGTTAGAGAGTCCTGTAGTCAATCCCCGGGACCACTGGAAAGAAAGACAGCACATTACCAGGAAGAGAGGTGGCTCAGACGGGGCAACCACAGTGGGCCTGATTCTAAACAGCTTGCGCTGAGGGCAGTGCCTCTTAAGAAACCAGAACGCGCCTCTGCGTGCCTGATTTTAAGCCGCCATAAGAGCACAGAATGCGCCTCTGCACGTGCCAAGCTCTCGTGCCTCAGGTCCATTTGGAGGGTAGACTCGGCTAGACGCCATCCCCCTGAGATTTTGGAGGGGGATGCAGTCCCCCCTTGCCAAGCAAGGGGGGACTGCTATCCCCTTAGAGCAGTGACATTCAAACAAGAAAATTACAAAACAAGTGCTTATGTGCCCATAAAGTCTGCTGCCAGCTGCCTTTCACCTTTCCAGAGCACTCTGCATACATTAAAACACATTTAAATGCAACTAAGGATGTTACTCAGCAGTTTAGGGATATGACTCCTCCCATTATGGGATATGACTCCGCCCATTCCGATGCAAATATTGATGATGACGTCATTCTTAGCCATGAGCGTCCCCCCTCCGAAATTTTTAGGAAACAGACCCTGCCCAGGACTATTCAAAGCTCTGAGGCCTTTCTGAGGGAGCACATGGCAGATGCACGGTTACCGCCTCTTGCGTCGCGACCCGTCCACCAAGCGCCTCCTTGCCACATGTTCAGTCACCTCATCGCATGTGTAAGCAGATCAGGGTAGGAGCATGACATATCAACACAAGCAGCCGAACCACCTGCATTGGGACCGGCGGTGTTGTAATTGCTGATTTTTTGCTATATGCTCATCTGTGTATGTTCCTCATAGGTGAGGGGGAGTTTGATGTGTGACATATAGTTGTGACACTGTCAGTATTGTGTATGTGTGTGCTTATAAATTGAGTTATGCTCAACACGTGTGTTGTGCGTTACCCTGAATGTGACCCTCTTTGATGTGTGAAGGTGTACATGGCCTGTATGGTTTGTACGAAGTTTGCTGGGGTTATCCGTTTGCTGTGGATTTAGGCCTACTTTTGATGTGAATTCTTAGATTTTCATGTATAAACAAAATTTCATTCCTAACCCACTTACCAAAGTTACAGTACAAAGACTTAGTGCATGTTAGTGGCTGTGCTATGTGTTATTATTACCACAGATTGAAGTAGGTGTCCAACGTATGGATGGAAAAAGAAAACTGTGTATTTTGGAGAGGTTTGAATGCATTTGTTGTATTGTGCTTTATATTGTGGGTTGTGCTTCGTGTCATTATGCGGTTATGGACTAGAATGTTCATTGAGTGGTTTTGGACCAGTATTAAATGTGTTGTGGGTAACATTTCACGTAGTGTTAACTGCGTCCTTAGTATTGGTGGGTTTGAGTACCCATCTTCAAATTGTTGATGGCCAGTGGGTCTTAAAGTTTGCTGTGGGCCATAGCTTTCGGGCCCTTGGGTCTCTTGGTGTCGTAGTACCTTTCATTAGTTGGGTCTGAAATGTGTTCAGAATTACTGAGGATTTGGTTGCCTTCTGTTTGTTGACGTACTACGATTGCTGTTTTGCTGTGGGCGGTTGCCCTCTGTTCGTTGAGGTACAACAATTGCTGATTTCCTGTGGGCGGTTGTCTTCCGTTCGTTGAGGTACAACAATTGCTGATTTGCTGTGGGTTCAAACTTTTGGTTGGTTGCATTGTGAGGGATTTTGATTAGTTCTAGTTTATTATCAGTTCATGTGGTGCTCTCTGCATCCTATGTATTTATATGTCAACTGGAGAATGCCTTCTTCCTTTATGCTTACTAGTGTTCTTGTGTAGCTAATAGGTCTCATTGTGATGTTCCAGCTCTTGTTTATTAAAGGGGGGAGAAGTGTGGTGATCTAATTTGCCTACTTTACCTGCCTTTCTCCTATTGGTGGGCTCACATCCGCATTCTAGAACCCTGCTGGTAGCTGTGTGCTATGTGTGACAGTTGGAGTCTCTTTTGTACTAGCTTACTTAACAGGCTGACGTACATTAAAGCTGTTACCACCATCCAGGCCTCCTGTCATCTGTACACCACCCCACGACAGGCGGTCTACCAGTGGATTGCTGGTCTCTCGATTGCAAACAGGCTACTATATATCTGGCAGTAGCGCTGCCTATTTACAGTAGTCTGTCAGTCATGGCTTCCTGCATCTATCATGATGTCTGTGTCTGCCATGGCAGAGGTGGCAGAGCTGCATTAAGAGCTCTGCGAGTGCCAAAAGGCATGCTGACCTTGTGATGCTCTTAATGAACTTTCTCTTTTTTTCTCTTTTTCCCAATACCGTGTCTGTCTCCACCTGGATAGTAGGGACATGGTGTCACTGGGAGGCACCTCCCTATCCTTTACCTTTTACATGTCCTGTGTAATTCCCACTCCCAACTCTCCCCTCCCTTCCCCACCGCTCTTCCAACACTCCAGGTTCTCAGCAACCTCATCTCTCCTCCGCTGATCCACCAGGGACAGATGGAAAGTGCCTGAATGCTATGATGAATGGTACCCAGCACACTATACAAATGTGGGATGACAGAATGTAGCGTTACATAACTGATAGCAATGGCATCGCACAAGGGTGTATCCTTTGGTCATATGTAATGCCGGTGGTGGGGCAAAGCCCCCTCTGCCTAGGGGGCAATCTATAAATAGATAGTGGATTTTACCACAGGAGGGGCAGGGAAACAGGTCCGTACTAGATAAGGCTTTTAGTAATAAAACCAGATTGATTCCATCATATACTTTATCCCAAAATGTTCTTACTCTAACATAATCCCACAACATATGCCCTATTTTATCTACAGCTTGATGGCAAAAATTTGACCATTTACGAAAGAAAAACAAATCTAATTATATTTTAATTCCTACCTTGTTACTCTTAATAATTTAGGGTACAAACATAGTCAGAGTACATCTGGATCTATGTGTTTATGCCGAACGCATTACCGCGGTCGGCATAAACACCGAAATTTCGGGGTTTTTTTAAACATTTTTTTTTAATTAAAAACTTTTGGCATGGTGCTCGGCGCCCTCAACGCCTCCGCTCCACCCGTTTTTATTTTAAAAAAACCCTCCAGGTCGCGATGGACACTGGAAAAAGAAATGAAAAAAACCCCGAAATTTCGGCATAAACGCCAACCGCGATGATGCGGTTGGCGTGAATGTCATAAACGGTACTTCTGATTGTAGCCCTACCTATTTCATCTATAAGGCATCAGTGTGCTTGGTTAGGATTCAATGGTATTTTAATATCTTGTGTTGCGTAGCTAAGGGGCTGATTACGAGTTAGAACAATGTAGATCGG
>JASCRB010524953.1:0-12846 GCA_030264475.1 Desmognathus conanti | reverse complement strand
TGAAAGACCAAGACGAACGATGAAGGGGAAAACGGGGAAGCACACGCCTAGGTCTGACTACGGGTGGATTCCTAACAAAGGGGTTCTAAAGGCCGTCTTCCACTCATCACTAGTACGGACCCTTAATAGGTGATATGCCCCACGAAGGTCCAACTTGGTAAAAACCTTGGCATTTTGGACTGCCGAGATGATATCTTGTATTACCGGTAATGGGTACCGGTCCCGGATAGTGATCCTATTCAAGCCTCTGTAGTCAATGCAAGGCCGAAGATCCCACGTCTTCGTAGAGATTAAGAAACCGGGGGTCCCAGCTGGGGACCGAGAATGACAATGAGTCTGTTTTGGAGATGTTCCTGTAAGTAGGTCTTCATGATTGGCTTTTCTGCAGGAGTGAGCCGGTAAATCTGCCCAAAAGGAACTATAGACTCGGGAAGAAGATCTATGCGGCAATCGAAAGGTCTATGAGGCGGTAAATTCTTGGTGGGAGGATTCTCGAAAACTTGGAGCATACCCCTATACTTCACTGGGATATCCAGTTGAATATGTCCCATGGTGGGCTCTTCAGGCTCTACTGACAGACAATCCACGTCTGTATTTGTCGGCGTTCAATCGCAGTTTTCCAGGCAGTGACCGGAAGCGAACATGATAACACCTTTACTCGATCTGATCATCGGATCGTGCTGTCGCAACCAGGGAAGTCCAAGAACCAAAGGATAGTGCGGAGACTTGATGAGATCTAGAGTTAGAACCTCCTGATGCAATCCAAGGTGTAATTGTAATGACTGGGTCTGTGTTTGAATTGGTCCTGAGACGATGGATGATCCATCGATCGTCTGAACAAAAACGGGTTGCCCTTTCCAGAGGATGGGGATCTGATATTCTCATGCCCAGGTGGCATCCAGAAAAACCCCGCCTGCCCCAGAGTCTACAAGGGCCATAACCTCATGGGCCACCATTGGTAAAACAATTTTGGCTTGAAGTGTGAACATGGTGGTGGTTGACTGCACCATCTGTGTAGCCTTCAAGGGAAATTTATTCAAAGGACCCCACATAACCTTCTCAGCATTTGTAGGGTCTAGTAGTTTTCTGGCTTCTTGGCCGGGCAGAGAGGACAATGCTTCACGAAATGCCCAGAATTGCCACAGTAAAGACATAGGTTATTTAACCTTCACCTACATCATTCATCTGCAGTCAAGGGACCAGGAACAGCATCTACCTGTATGGGCTCATCTACGCTGGTAGATGAAGAGGCAGCAGGTTGATCCAGGGACTTGAGAAAAGCATTACGAGGTAAAGGCGTGGGATTGCGGCGTCTCTCTTGCCGTCTTTCATTGAGCCGAAACTCCAACTGTAAAGTAGTTTCTATTAACTGGTGTAACAAGTTTGGATGATCCAGGCGAGCCAACTCAACCTTGAGTTCCTCCCGGAGGCCGTGCCTACAACAGGTAACCAAAATGGAATCAGTCCACTGTGTTTCTGCTGCCAAGGCACGGAACTTGGTGACATATGTCAAGACATCCTTCTGTCCTTGGGAGATGTCTAGTAAGGCTTCTTCGGAGGCCATGACACTGGTAGTTCTTTGGAACATGTTCTTCAAGGCCAACTCAAAGGCATCTAAATTGTTAATCATAGGATCAGCTGCTGTAACATAGGGTGAGGCCCAAGCGAGCGCATTTCCCATCAGGTTGCTGTCACAATGTGGCTTTTACTTGGATTCTTTTGGCGGGCTGGGCTGGACACAGGGGACCGATGAAAGGTAACGACTTCGACCACCTGGGCCTAGGCAGTGCAGGGCCCAGGAGGCCGGCGCCGCCAGGGGGGGTCCCGGAGAGGAGACAGGTGGTTGGTCAGTCACTGGAGGGCCTGGTTCCTCCTTCCTTCTACTTCTGAGGGGTTCAGGACTTGGGAGGGTCAGTATCTGGAAGGCAAAGGGGCACCAGGTTAGTACCCACCCCCTCACCTGAGACTTGGTGATGTGGTCAAGGAGGTAAAAGGGACTCAGGGATCCGCTCACCTGGGATTGGCGGTGCCGGGCTTGAGTGGGTTCTTGGCGATGGTGATGGCGATGCCTGGCGTTGCACCAAGTTCCTGGTGATCTCTGGAAGGTTTCCTGGGATAGCGTCGTTAAGGGTCAAGTGCAAGACCACAGAGGGTTTTAGGGTTATAGGGTTACAGTTACAGGGCTGGCTGTCTCTATGCGGTTAATTCAATAACACCCTTCCCCTTTTACTGGTCGTTATTCCTTCCCTTTCCCCCCCTCACCCCCTTGCTTAGAAAGGATACTCTGGGGGCAGGCGAGTGGTACGGCGGCCTCACGCAGCGGCGTCTTCCTCTCTTCGTCTTGGGTTCTTGGAAATCGGCCCTAATGGGCGGGGTCAGTCGGAGCCGGGGGAGGAGTGTGGCGAGTGACAAACTGATGAGGCCTATGAGTAGAGGAGGAGAGGGAGGAGTCCGGGCGCTGGCACTGGCCGGAGAAAGGGAAGAAGGCGGCTCGCCTTCAGTGAACGTTCACTGGGAGAGGAGACCCCCCGAAGAGGTCTCGTCCCCGAAAAAATACCTGTGTGAGGCAATCGACACCGGAGCGGGTGTCGGAGACATGCTGGCGGGGCTGGATCCGCATTGGCAAAGCGGACTTTAACCGACGCGCTGTCGCGAGGTCCGGAGCCGAGGGCTCAAGACACCCTGCACGAGCGCGGTGAGGCTTAAAGGGGCCAAGTCTGGGGAATGGCTTGCGAGAAATGTGGCATGCATTTAGTGAGGCGGCGATACGGGGGGCGTGTGCCAATATGTCATGCAAAAGTTACGTGTATTGTTATGTTGACAATGCTAATGGTGGTGACTAATGGCTAATGGTGATCAATGGTAGGGTGGTAATGGTGGCTATACTGAGACTAAGACTGAGACTAATGGCTGAGACTAATGGTGGGTGGTGGGTGGTAATGGTGGCTATACTGAGACTAAGACTGAGACTAATGGCTGAGGCTAATAGCTGAGACTAATGGTGGGTGGTAATGGTGGCTATACTGAGACTAAGACTGAGACTACTGAGACTAATGGCTGAGACTAATAGCTGAGACTAATGGTGGGTGTTACACTTTTCCCCCCCTTGAGGTACCAAACTCCTTAGAGTTCTAGTCTGGGTATCCTAGGTCGCAAGGGTTTCCTTGCGGGTTTTAGGAGGGACACGTGAAAGGTTGGGTGAATCCTCCACGAAAGAGGTAACTTCAGTTTAAAGGAGATGGGTGAGTTTTTCTTTATAATTGCAAAAGGACCAAGGAACTTGGGTTTCAGTTTTTGGGAGGTCCCCTTTAGGCGGATGTTCCTGGAACTTAACCATACCCAGTCTCCTACCTCCAGGGCCGGGGGTTCCCTTCGGTGATGATTGGCGTATTTCTCGTATCTCCTTTGGGCCTCTAAAGAGTGTTGTTTTACTTGGGCTAAGGAGTCTTGTAAGTTTTTCACTCGGGTGCCCACGTCTAGGGAACTGGGGAGGGTTTTTTCAGAGACAAAAGGAATCATTCTAGGGTTAAGACTGTAAAGAGCCATAAAAGGGGACATTCCTAATGTTTCATGGATGTTATTATTGTAAGCAAACTCGGCGGTGGGGAGCAACTTGCTCCAGTTTTTCCCCGAGTCTTGTACATAACAGCGGAGATATTGTTCTATTGATTGATTTAGTCACTCTGACTGTCCATCCGTTTGGGGGTGGTAGGCCGAAGATACCCTCAACGACACCCCCCAAGAGTGCAGTACCTCTTGCCAAAACTTGACCACGAATTGGCTCCCTCGGTCGGATACTATCTCCAAGGGGAGCCCATGTAATCTAATGACATTTTTTAGGAATAAATCAACTAACTGCTCCGCAGTGGGAAGATTACGTAAGGGGACTAAGTGTGCAAGCTTGGTGAAATAGTCTACAATGACCCATATAACGGTATAACCAAAGCTTGAAGGAAGGTCTGTGACGTAATCCATACTAATCTTATCCCAGGGTTTCTCGGGGAGTTTAATAGGCATTAACAAACCATAGGGTTTTCCCCTGTTGGGTTTAGATTGTGCACAAGTGGAGCATGCGTCAATGTAGGACTTAACACTGGCGGCCAAATTGGGCCACCAGAAGGTTCGCTTGATCTTGTCAACTGTGCCCTTTAACCCCGGGTGTCCCGAAAAAATGGAGTCATGGGATAACCTGATTACCTCTTGGACGAGGGTATCGGGCACCCACAGTTTTTCATTCAACCGAAGGAGACCCAGTTCATCTAGAGAGAAGCGGGTGTCTTGGAGAAGGTCTAGAGCTACTTGTGACGTGGCGAACTCTTGGAGTTCTCTTACTAACCCCTCATCCAGGTTTGCGACTTGTGCTAAGACTGAATTGGGGGGAAGGATTGGCAGCTTGGAGTAATCTTGGTTGGAGTCGTTAAAGCCTAGCCTAGACAAAGCATCGGCCTTGCCATTGGAGGTACCTGGTCGGTAAGATATTTCAAAGTCAAACCTGGAAAAGAAGAGGGCCCAACGAGCATGTCGGGCACCTTGACATCTAGCTTTTTTGAGATAAATGAGGTTTTTGTGGTCCGTCCAAACCTCAATTGGTTCAGGAGTTCCCTCTAGATAATGCCTCCAATGGAGAAAGGCCTCTCGAATGGCAAGGAGTTCTTTCTCTAAAATAGTATAATTCATCTCAGGGGCGGACAACCTGCGAGAGTGGTAAGCAATGGGGCGTAACACCCCGGACTTATCTTGTTGGGAGAGGACGCATCCCACGGCTTCATTGGAGGCGTAGGCCTCAACGATGAATTTATCGGCTAAATTGGGTTGGGAAAGGACTGGGGCCGAACAGAACCTTTTCTTAAGGTCTTCAAAGGCCTTTTGTTGTGAGTCGGTCCAGAGGAAGGGTTCTCCCTTGCGAGTTAATTTCGATATTGGGCTGACCAACTTGGAGAAGTTGGGGATAAACCTACGATAAAAGTTTGCGAACCCCATAAACCTCTGAATTTCCTTGACCGAGGAGGGCGGAGGCCAGCTCAGCACTGCGGAGACTTTGGAGGGATCCATCTCCACCTTTCCTGGGCGTAGGATGTAACCTAGGTAGGTAACAGTATGAGAATGAAATTCGCATTTTTCTAGCTTGGCATATAGCAAGTGTACCCGAAGTCTTCTCAAGACTTCCCTGACGTGTTGGACATGTTGTGTAAGGAAGTCGGAAAATATTAGGATGTCGTCTAAGTATATCACCACGGAGACCCCGATTAGATCCTTGTAAATGTCCGTGATGAAGTACTGGAAGGCTGCTGGTGCGTTAGTAAGGCCAAACGGCATTACTAAGTATTCAAAGTGGCTGAACTTGCATTTAAACGCAGTCTTCCACTTGTCACCGTCTCGTATACGAATGAGGTTGTAGGCCCCTCGTAGGTCCAGCTTAGTGAACCATGAGGCGTCCTTGACATAGTCCAGCAAGTCCAGAATCAAGGGTAAGGGGTAACGGTTCTTGACAGTAATATCGTTCAGTTCCCCATAATCAATACAACGGCGGAGGTCCCCCGTCTTTTTAGGCACAAAGAAGATAGGGGCGCCAGCTGGGGACTTAGAGGGTCTAATGAACCCCTTTTCGAGATTGTCAGAGATATACCTTTTTAATTCTAATTCCTCCTTGGGAGAGAGAGAATAAATCTTCCCATGGGGAATGGGGTGACCAGGGATTAGATCGATTGGGCAGTCATAGGGACGATGTGGGGGAAGTTTATTGGCTTCTTTGGGGAAAATACATCCTCGAAGTCCTGATAATGAGTGGGGAGATGCAGCAGGGCAATGGAAGTGGGTTCAGGAGGCTCAGGGCTGGGCAAGGTACAAGTCTGACAAAACTTATTTTGAAAAGTTAGTACCTTCTCTCTCCAGTCCACCAGGGGGTTGTGTCATTCCAGCCATGCCATTCCCACCACTAAAGGGTGGTGAGGGGATGCAATCAAGTCGAATTCTAACCGTTCCTGGTGGCTGGATATCTGCATAAGCAGGAGCTTAGTCTTCTCGATGACTGGACCAGACGATAGAACCGATCCATCAATAGACCTGAGGAGTTCAGGATCGGGTTTGGGGGTAATCGGGAACCCTTTTTCCCGGGCGAACGATACGTCCATGTAAAACCCTGGGGCGCCCGAGTCCACTAACAGGGGAAAAACCTGAGAACCTAAAACTTCAGGGAAGGTACAAGGTAAAACTATGAATTGGGTTCTAGGCCCGATACAACTCAGAGGAAGGGTATTAAAGGGGTGATCCACTTTGCCCAAATCAGACCCCCCTTCTACTGATGGGCTTCGTCGTTTCCCGACAGTGACAGGTCCCTACTTTTGTTGACTTGAGGTTCCGCCGACGGAAGAGAGGAGGTTTCTTGGACCACCAGAGTTTTAATCAGCCTACACTCCCTCACCATATGACCTGGTTTACCACAATAGAGGCACAGCCCCTCCTACCGACGCCGGGCTTTCTCCTCTTCGGTTAACGGAGGTCGAGGGGAACCTTTCTTTCTTGTATCACCTACATCCCCCTTCCCCCCGATCCTCCTCCACCCCCACGAGGCGGAAGGGTGTCATAATGCCAGGTTGGGGAAGTTCCTGGTGTATTCTGCAGTTGCGAACTACCCGGGCCACCAACTCTCCTAGGGGCTCGTTGGTTCTCATATTTCCTTTCTTTGATTCGTTGGTCCACCTGCAGCGTGAGGTTAATAAGCTCAGGCAGTGTGGTGGGCAGGGGAAAAACATAGTGGAGAGCGTCTCGATAGTCCTCCCTCAGGCCTTGTAGAAAGATAGAGTATTGGACAGGCTCTGACCAGCCTAACTCAGTTGCCAGTTGCTGAAACTTATTGAGGTAGCTAGTCAAGTCACGCCCCCCTTGTTTCAAGGCTAAGAACTCTGCGCTGCGAGTTTGGAGAGCGAACCTCCGATCAAACACTTTTCTAAACTCCCTAAGGAAGTCATCCAAACTGTCCAACCACGGACTTAGGTTTTCGATAAGAGGGGTGGCCCAGTTGAGAGCCTCTCCCTGTAGGTTAGAGATTATAAATAGTATTTTTGCTTTATCTGAGCTAAACTGTTGGGGTTTACCCAAAAAGTGTAGGGAGCATTGTGACAAGAAGTGTCTACACTGACGGGGATCCCCCATGAACTTGTCCGGAGCAGTTAACTTTAACTCCCGGGGGGAAACAGGGACGGAGACTTGGGATGGGCTAGGCGGTAATGGAAGTCGCCTTCTGCTCCCTTCCCCCCTATCACCCCTTGGGACCAGGCGGGGCATCCCTTGTTGCGGTAGTGGTTCCCTCTCCGCTTCCTCAGTCCCTGAAGAATGCTCGGACGCACGCTCCAAGTCATTCACCCTCTGACTCAGTTTTTGGTTTTCAAGGCGAGAGGTTACTAGTTCCCTATGGATGTCATCTAACTGTTTAGACACTAATTCCATAAACCCCTCCATGTCCAGCAGAACCCAATTTTCTGGCTTTGCCAATCTGTCACAATGTGGCTTTTACCTGGATTCTTTTGGCGGGCTGGGCTGGACACAGGGGACCGATGAAAGGTAACGACTTCGACCACCTGGGCCTAGGCAGTGCAGGGCCCAGGAGGCCGGCGCCGCCAGGGGGGGTCCCGGAGAGGAGACAGGTGGTTGGTCAGTCACTGGAGGGCCTGGTTCCTCCTTCCTTCTACTTCTGAGGGGTTCAGGACTTGGGAGGGTCAGTATCTGGAAGGCAAAGGGGCACCAGGTTAGTACCCACCCCCTCACCTGAGACTTGGTGATGTGGTCAAGGAGGTAAAAGGGACTCAGGGATCCGCTCACCTGGGATTGGCGGTGCCGGGCTTGAGTGGGTTCTTGGCGATGGTGATGGCGATGCCTGGCGTTGCACCAAGTTCCTGGTGATCTCTGGAAGGTTTCCTGGGATAGCGTCGTTAAGGGTCAAGTGCAAGACCACAGAGGGTTTTAGGGTTATAGGGTTACAGTTACAGGGCTGGCTGTCTCTATGCGGTTAATTCAATAACACCCTTCCCCTTTTACTGGTCGTTATTCCTTCCCTTTCCCCCCCTCACCCCCTTGCTTAGAAAGGATACTCTGGGGGCAGGCGAGTGGTACGGCGGCCTCACGCAGCGGCGTCTTCCTCTCTTCGTCTTGGGTTCTTGGAAATCGGCCCTAATGGGCGGGGTCAGTCGGAGCCGGGGGAGGAGTGTGGCGAGTGACAAACTGATGAGGCCTATGAGTAGAGGAGGAGAGGGAGGAGTCCGGGCGCTGGCACTGGCCGGAGAAAGGGAAGAAGGCGGCTCGCCTTCAGTGAACGTTCACTGGGAGAGGAGACCCCCCGAAGAGGTCTCGTCCCCGAAAAAATACCTGTGTGAGGCAATCGACACCGGAGCGGGTGTCGGAGACATGCTGGCGGGGCTGGATCCGCATTGGCAAAGCGGACTTTAACCGACGCGCTGTCGCGAGGTCCGGAGCCGAGGGCTCAAGACACCCTGCACGAGCGCGGTGAGGCTTAAAGGGGCCAAGTCTGGGGAATGGCTTGCGAGAAATGTGGCATGCATTTAGTGAGGCGGCGATACGGGGGGCGTGTGCCAATATGTCATGCAAAAGTTACGTGTATTGTTATGTTGACAATGCTAATGGTGGTGACTAATGGCTAATGGTGATCAATGGTAGGGTGGTAATGGTGGCTATACTGAGACTAAGACTGAGACTAATGGCTGAGACTAATGGTGGGTGGTGGGTGGTAATGGTGGCTATACTGAGACTAAGACTGAGACTAATGGCTGAGGCTAATAGCTGAGACTAATGGTGGGTGGTAATGGTGGCTATACTGAGACTAAGACTGAGACTACTGAGACTAATGGCTGAGACTAATAGCTGAGACTAATGGTGGGTGTTACACTTGCTGACCATATAAGCCACTTTACTGGTGCCTGTAGTGAATTGAGTCGGGAACAGCAAGTACTGCACCCGGCAGGCTTAAAGGAACTCCTTCAGGCGATGGGGATCCCCTGAGAAGGAGCTGGTGGCTGGCTTGGGCACTGGTGGTGGTAACTTAACTACATTTTGTACAAGCGGCGGCGGTCAATTATCCACCAGATGTCAGAGAACCTGGTTCTCCTGTTGAAGGACCACCACCTATTGTGTTAGGTGTTGGACCGCCCGGGTCAAATCCTCAACGGCGGCCATGGATCTGGTTTACAAAGGCATCTCAGCCTGTAATAGACGAGGCCTAACCTGCGGTGAAGCTGTAGTAGAAGCAGTAGTAGTGCAGGTAGGTCGCCACTCCCCAGGGACCAATTGAACATACGTGAGTATGTTACTTGGCGTCTGGGGCGAGGGACAATAACAAGGGAAAAAGGGCTAGCCTTAAAAAACCCTTGCCTGAGAACGGGTAGGAGGACTGCCAAAACAGCCCAGAGCTGAACGCAATTAGACTGGAAAAACTTTGTGGCTAGACTAAGAGAAACCAGGAAGCGCGGCTGCGCATGAGAGGAAGGCTGCTGGAGGAAGGCTGGACAAGGACAAGCATAAGAGAAGCAAAGGAGGCAGGAGCAGGGAAAGGTAGAGCAGATAAACTAGAGAATCGTAGGCGATAAGCACTGAGATGCGCTTACCTGGTAAGCTGGGGCGTTTATGTAGGCTTGACTGGGGTATCTGTGTGCCTGCCGTGACCAGGCACCAAAACAGGAAGTGTGCCACCAGGCTGCAACCGGAACTGGGAGTCTCGCACCGCCGACCGCTGAGCCGGAAGCGCTGCCCTGAGGGGGAGGGGCTGACCGCGCCCTTCTGCCGACTGACCGAGGGAATGCCTTGGAAGCGAACTAAGAGACAGGCTGCCGTGCGTGGTGAGGCGGAGCCATATCGTGAGCATTTGGAGGCAGCCCGAGCTGAATGGCGCAGGGCTGGCCGATCTGCTGTCCGCAAACGGGGTGAGGCTGTAACAGATTGGGGTTTTGGCGGTGAGGTGCCGCTTCATGGCACCTCCCCCTAATGGGATGGTGATAGGTGTTTTGGCAGTGAGGTGCTGCTTCATGGCACCTCCCCCAAGGAGATGGTGATTGGTGTTTTGGCAGTGAGCTGCCGCTTTGCGGCACCTCCCCTAATGGGATGGTTATAGGTGTTTTGGCAGGATGGTGATAGGTGTTTCCTATCTTTCAGGATGGTGATAGGTGTTTCCTATCTTTAACTTGGGAGCTTAGAGCTGCATTGTTCTAGGCTACCATTTTAATACCTCTTACCACCACATTGAGGGAGGTGCCGCAAGCGGCACCTCCCCCATTGTGCATTGTTTTTTGCTCCCATTTCCCATTGACTTTCAATGGCCCATTGACTTTCAATAAAGAATATAGGCGTTCGAGGCTACCTTGTAACCGCGAGCGTCTAAACGTCCTATCTTTAACATGGGAGCCTAAAACTGCATTGTTCTAGGCTCCCATTTCCCATTGACTTTCAATGGCGCCATTGACTTTCAATGGAGATTTCAGGCGTTCAAGGCTACCTTGTAACCGCGACCGTCAAAAATTGGTTTTCTATTACAAAATGACAGTTAATTCATAATGCTGTTATGTTTTAACTGTGGTTTTTGAAAAAACAGCGCCCCGCTTACCTGAGTGGGTTAGGTGAAATCCAACGCAGGATTCTTTATTCAGGCTCCACTTGGAGTGTGTCCCCTTTAGTTTGATTTGCCACGTGGCTTCGCTCAAAACTTGGGCCCACACTCTAAGATGGAGTCTGGGGGCGTTTGGGGATGGTGATAGGTGTATAACCTATCTTCGTGGCACCTCCCCCAATGGGATGGTGGCACCCCAATAAGATGGCGCTTTGTGCAACCTTACTGAGGCTCCAAATGAAGAAAATAAAAAATAATAATTTTTTTATTTTCTGCATTCATGTCCTAGGACCTAAATAGGACTCTTTTTAGGTCCTAGGACTTAAATGTAAGGTTATTTTTATTTTTTTACTGGATTTAGCCACAGACTTAAATCAACCTCCATTTTAAGAATGCCTGATCTCAAAATGGCCTAGAAATGCCAAAATTTAAAAAAATATTTTCGGTGAAATTTATTTTGAATTTCGTCCGCGGACCAAGCAAGGAAAAAAAATGGCTGCCCAATCATTCGCCAACAAAGTTGAAAGAATGATTGGAATGTTATTGGAATTCAAAGATTGTATCTGTGGAATGTGACTGGCACTGGTTTAAGGGTAAAATTCACCTAGAACTGCTGAACGTATTTTCGCGATTTTTCTAAAAGCATGCGAATGATCCGTGCTATTTTGAAGCGCAAAAAATTGCACAAAAATCTGTTCAGCGGTTTAGGCTGTGCGTGCAGGCAGAAATTGGGCAATTTCCCTATGGGAAATTTCCATTTTAAATGCCCCAAACACCTGATGTTTCTGCAGAAAATAACTTTTGAACCGTAAATGCTATATTTTTAAAATTTGGCATGTACATTTAGGTGGGATCCACCAAATTGCCTGCAAAATTTCAGCTTGGCAGCCTTTACGGTTCAAAAGTTAAGAGGAATGGCATTTCAGGAATGTTGCTTGGTGACAAACTCACTTATATATAAGGCTACTTACTATTGTAGCCTTATAATATATATTTATGAAACCTCCATTTCAGAATGGGGTTTCATAAATATATATATGAAACCCCATTCTGAAATGGGGATTTCCTATTGGTCAAAAATGGATGATGCGACCTAACATTTCTGAAGTCTAGCATTTCACCATTACTCTAAACTCCATTACTCCATTACTCTAAACTCCATTACTCTAAACACCATTACTCTAAAATAAGACCCCTGAACTTATGTCATGCCTCTATTTATCTGCACCTCTTTAACCAGAAGGTATGATATAAGTGATGTTTGCTTACTTCAGGAGTGTTATTTTAGAGTAATGGTGTTTAGAGTAATGGAGTTTAGAGTAATGGAGTTTAGCGTAATGGAGTTTAGAGTAACAGAGTAATGGAGTTTAGAGTAATGGTGAAATGCTAGACTTCAGAAATGTTATTTCCTGGGTTTTGGTGCATTATCTTAAGTCACTTATATGCCATGACCTAAAGCAATATTTTTTCCTATTTGAATATCATGGCTTTTGGTATTCCATGACATGGAATAGGAAGGTGATAGGTGTTTTGGCAGTGAGGTGCGGCTTTGCGGCAGCTCCCCCAATGAGTTGATGATAAGTGTTTTGGCGGTGAGCTGCTGCTTTGTGGCACCTCCCCAATGGGATGACGATAGGTGTGTGGGCGGAGAGGTGCCACTTCCCAGCACCTTCCCAATGGGATAGTGATAGGTGTTGGAGCGGCACCTTTTAAAAAAGGAAGAAACATGTTTTTAAAGGAAAAAAACAACTCAGATCAAATAAGTTAACAAAAATGTTCACCCTTAGTCCCAATTTTGCCCTTGCTGTATATGGAAGTAGCACACAAAAATGGTAGTAGAGTAATTTCATGCCCTTAATGATCTAATGTCTTTTTATTATTAGGGACCCTTCTTGGTTCATATTTACTAACTGATATATGCAGCCTGAAGCCCTGTTTTTTACCCCATGCCCCAATTTTCTCTATGCAGATTCTATGGTTCTGACACATCACCTGTTTCACGATGTGAGCTTGAGAAAGGCAGGGCAATTACTAGAGCCCCTCTGTTTTACACATATCAAAAACTCAGACTGAGGGGCATTGTTTGATGAGAAGCAGAGAGAATGTTAAAATGTGGGGCTAGTGTTGTTCTGCCTTCCAACATAATTTTGCTTTATGGACATTATGCAACACAAGAGGGAGCAGTGTCACCACCTGAGGGCATAGCTGCAGAGTGAAAAATCTGGAGATATCTGGCA
>JASCRB010513905.1:0-12941 GCA_030264475.1 Desmognathus conanti | reverse complement strand
TATTTATATAGTCAGCGGGAAAACAGGGGAAGTCCTACATTCATCGTTGCTGTTTGTGTTTGCCTTGAAGTCCAACACCCTTTTGGTTTATACGAGTACTCAGTTATGCCTTTTGGTTTGGTCCACGCCCCCTCCATTTTCAACGTTTTATGGATCTTTGTTTTCAGACATTTTTCAGCTTTTTATGATTGTTTATTTGGATGATATTTAGATTTTTTCTCCAGACCACTCTACACATGTACAGCACACCAAACTCATTCTATCTAGACTCCGAGACAACAGCCTAAGTTGTAAGCCAGAGAAATGTATATTTTCAACCCCCAAGACAGAATATCTGGGGTATGTTTTTTTTGAAGCTGGGATTTCTATGGATCCTGCCAAAGTCTCTGCAGTTGTTAATTGGCCCTGTCCCTATGATGTCATGACCATACAGAGATTCTTGGGATTTGCTAATTATTACCGCCCCTTTTTGGCCCACTTTGCGGAATTAGCTACAACTTTAGTCACTTGACCAGAAAGGCCATTCCCTTCATTTGGACCCAACTCCAGGAAAAAGCTTTCTAAGAACTCAAGGAAGCCCACACAACCGATTTTGGTACCTCTGGATGACCTCAAACCTTTTATAGTTCAAACTGATGCCTCGAACATCGCCTTGGGGGCGGTCTTGCTTCAAGAACAAGAAGATGATGGATTAGAACACCCCATTGCGTAATATAACCTCTGCTGAACAAAACTACTCCACTATGAAGAAGGAGTTACTAACTATTAAGACAGCCTTACAGCAGTGGCGCCATCATTGTTTGGGTGGTCGATTCCCCATCACAGTTCTCACCAACCATAAAAATCTCTGTTTCTTGGAAACGGCGGTGTGTAGAAACAGAAGACAAACCCGCTCGGCTCTTTTCCTCTCCCTGTTCGATCTTCATATCACCCATATACCCGGTTCAGAAAACGTGTTGACAGATGCCCTATTCCAACAATATCCAGAACACCCTTTCACGGATAACTGCCAAAGAATATTACCTCCCAACATCTTCATTTCCTTAACACCCTTTTTGGAGGAGGTGAAGGAACAAGTCCAAGCTCATCCAGATGTACCCTTGTTACTAAAGAAACCTCGAGTGTCCTTACGCCAGGGATTGCTATTTTTCAGTTCACGACTCCTCATATTGGATACCAAGACACAGCGACGACTCCTTACTTTGTTTCCTGATTCACCATCATCTGGTCACAGGGGGGCATGTACCACTCTAGAACTCCTACAACGATCCTTCTGGTGGTTGACTCTTTCTTTGGATGTTGCTCATTACATCGCCTCTTGTGTGATCTGTGCTCAAGACAAGACCTCGCGCAGTAAGACTCCTGGTTTATTACGTCCATTACCCATACCACCCATACCTTGGCATAGCCATGGACTTTGTGGTAGACTTACCGCCTTCAGCAGACCGTCATCTTAGTGGTCATTGATTTGTATACTAAGCTCTGCTATTTCATTCCATTACCAACACTTCCATCTGCTCGGCAGTTAGCCCACTAATTTTTACTCCACATCTATCGGAGTATCTGGCCTCCCTAAGAACATTCTCACTGATCATGGGTCACAGTTCATCACAAAGTTCTGGTCAGCCCTGTGTAAGGCTCTTTGTGTCGATAGACTCCTTTCATCCGGATATCACCCGCAACGGATGGAGCTGTGCCCAAAGGAGAAGATGCCAGGAAGGAGAAGAAGAAGATGCCACAAGGAAAAGAAAGCAAAAAGAAAGAATAAAGACACGAGGAAGAGAAAAGAAGGAAGGAAGAAAAATAATCAAAAAGTACTTACCAAACAAAGAAAACATGTCCAAAACTGGTAAGAAGAATTCCAAGATGGCCACCCGATGTCATGATGTAGTCACGTTGCATCACAGGCGTCGGGATGCTCCAAGATAGCGGCACCCGTGGAATAGACCCGAAAGAAGAAGAGAAGATACAACGCCATGGTCAGAAGTGGAGGACAGGTACCAGATGATGAAAAAGAAGAAAATAAAGACTCAGAAGGTTAGTTAAAGGGTTTTAAGGGGTTTAAAATATTTAAGGGTATTTTTAATTAAGGGCGGGGAAAAGGGGATTTTATTTAATTAATTAAAGGGGGTTGGGGATCGGGGTATAAATATTAAATTACATGAATTTAATATTTATGCTTTACTTACAGAGCCCGGACCAGGAAGAAGCAGGAACCCAACAACGGAGTGGCGCCAGGATGCAGCAAAGGGGTGGAAGAGCCAGGACAGATGAAAGGTGAGAGGAGGACAGCACAGTGCCTCGTGGCACAGTTTCTGGGGCAGATGCTAAGAAAATGGAAGTTATTTAAACTACCTTTTGAAAGGGGGGAGTGCATAGAGAGGAAAGTGTGAGGGAGAGGGAGAGAAAGTGGGACAGAAAAGGGAAAGAGAGATTGTGCCAGGTAAGTACATAGAGTGAGGGGGTGTTGTAGGAGCAGGCAGATGGGGTAAGGTAAGAGAGGGACATAGAAGGCACGAGGTCCCACAAGGGGAGGAGGGAAGGAGGTCAGGTGGAGGGAAGGGAGGGAGCTTGCAGGCTTAGGAGATTAGGAGGGCTTTGGGTAGGCAGAGAGGGATTCCTTGGGGGTCTTACCACCAGTGACCAGGTAAGTAATTAGTTAGCAACACCTCAGGTTCCAGCAGGTAAGTTGAAAACAAGGTCCCCTGCTAAAAGCAGCCTCCTGGGGCAAGGGTATCCCATTTTGCAGTCAGTTAGTTCCCCAGGCAGGAATCAGTGGGGGTTGGCAGAATTTCTTCATTAAGGAGAGCAGGTGGCAGGGCAGGGCAGAGGGAGGGGTGAGAGAGCCAGAACCCTGGGCCGAGGCAGGTTACATAGTGAAAGGGGGAGTAACATAGGTAAGGGAGGACATGCACTTGCCTACATATGACATTATCACACACCGGGCTCACCCAATCACACACATGCAGGGAACACATCACATCACCAGGGACAAATCACACACTCACACCCCCACATGGAGCAGCACATTTTTGGGAACTGACATCAAGGGGTGGACATTTATTGGAACAGGCATTCACACACAAGGGGTAAACACAGGGACAACAGGTTAATTAACTGGCACACAGAGATAAAAGGGCATGCAGGCTTTAGAAGTCAGGAGGGGAAGGGAAGTTAATTAATTTCACACACAGCTCGGACGTGGAAGGAACAGAGAAAGGAACAATAAAACTTGTGAGGAGGTAAATCTAAAAAGGGCCAGACAGGATCAATAGGCAGACACACAAAAGGTAGCAGGTAAATACACAGAACACACACTGCCTGCAGGAGGAACACAATGTGGATAGTTGCAGAATAATTGGTGCCAAGCTCCCGGATTCTGCTGCTGGAAATAGTTGGGGAAGGGTCATCCTAATTAAGAGTTCCTTGACCTTAGAATGGAGGCTGGGGAAATTACAGTGACACACACATAGGCATACACATAGTGAAGGCTGCATGCTGGCTGAGAGGAAGAAGGGGTGGAAGGGGCTTCACTGGGACAGGGACAGAGGCAGAGAGCTGCAGAAATGACAAGCACACACATACAGGGCAGAAGTGGTGGGGAACTGTGGTAGGGGTGACTTGGTGCACTTGCAGGGGTGACAGGGACAGAACATAGGGGTCACAGACAGGGTCACAATGGAAATAGGCACATTTGGAAAAAGAAAAGTTCATATGTAGGGAAAATAAAGCAGGTAAAAAATAATGGGGAAGAACAGTATTAACAATAAGAAAACATACAATTCACCGAGTGCTAGTACTCCAAGATAGTGTCAAAGAGTTACAAGCTCCTAGACCACACCCATGAACAAACATTAATGGCACTCCTATAGTGCTTGTAGCCAGCCCCTCTAACATACTGCCTATGCCTGGGGGTTCCCTATAGTGGGTGGTCAATTGCCATACCCCGGATCCCCAAAAGATATGCAATTGACCCTAAAGACTTTTTACCTTTCATGACCCTAAATGCCAGTTTCATTATATGAACAGACCCCAGCATTATGCCACAGACTCTAGTAAGGTCACTTTCGTTCTGATGAACCTGGAAGGGAATGCACTGACATGGGCCCACTCCCATGATTGATAATGCCTCTCCCCAGCTACTGAACTACCAAACTTTCTACACTGCCTTTTCAGCCATGTTTGAAAGACGGCATGAAAGACAAGCAAAAAAGAACAAAGTACTAGACCTTAGATAAGGTTCGAGAGACACTTACATCATGCAATTTATATTATTAGCAGCTAGTACTCGCTGACGAGATGATGCCCTTTTCTTTATTCTATAAAGGTTTACAGGATCACATCAAAGACTCTTTGTCACAGGTTATGCCTCTCCCTGACACCCTCCATATGTATACCGCTCTTACCTTACAGGTAGATCAGCACCTGGGGGAGTGGAGGAAAGAAAGATGTAGGGGTGAATATCCAAGACCTGTCTTCAAGAACCCCATAGGCCTACAGAAAGGGCTAAAAGAAAATGAACCCATGCAGATTGGAGAGGTACAAGAACCTCTAACTCCAGCCGAGCATGAAAAGTGTAGGAAGGGAAACCTCTGTTTCTATTGTGGGGAAAATGGACATGCTGTCAGAGGCTGTCCTAAGAGGCCCAATGTGGAGAAATGGGGAGGCCCACTAAACTTGGGTAAATGTTTACCGGGCCACTTTCTCCCCTATGTGCAGAACACGATGCATCTATAGCTCCTCACTTGTACTTACCTATCAAACTCTTTCTGCCCAAGGGCCATGTCATCAGTACCCAGGTATTATTGGAATGTAGAGCCAACAGCAATTCCATCGACAACCAGTTTGTCTCCCTCCATTCCATTGCTAAGGTGAGAAAGTACAAACCTGAGAAAGCCACTTCTGTGGATGACTCGGTTTTAAGTTCCAGACTAATAGATCACAACACTTCTCCGTTGTTGCTAGATTTCCAAGGGGATTATTCTGAGGATGTATTGGCTAGCAACCTGGAACCCAATCATTGATCGGGAAGAAAGGGTAGGTATGCCTTAAGGAAGTAAAATCAGTTGGGATTTCTGAAGTCACCGTTGCTAACCCTGCACCAACAGAATATAATGATCTCATCTCAGTCTTTGACCACAAAGAAGCTGATGCGCTTCCCCCATACAGCCCCTATGATTGTGCCATACTCCTGAAACCTAACGTTCCCATACCTTGTGGGTGTTTCTATGCATTGTGCCTTCGAGAGGTCAAGATTCTCCAATCCTATGTACAAGAGAGCTTGGAAAAGGGCTTTATCAGACCCTGCCAGAGCTCCTCTGTTTTTCATCCCTAAAAAGGATTGCGAGGAGCTCTGGCCCTGTGCCAACTACCAACTTATCTTATCTTATCTTAACATTTTCTTGTAGAGCGCACGGGCACCCGAGGGCATCATGGCGCTAGGAAAGTCAGACAAGGCAAGAGCCGAAAGAGATTTATTTGAAAAGATGGGTTTTGAGTAGGCGGCGGAAGGCGGAAAGGGACTGGGTAGCTCTGAGTGGTAAAGGCAGTGTATTCCACAGTATAGCTGCCGCCACTGAGAAGGATCGGCCGCCAGTGCGTTGAAGGCGGTAACGTGGGACAACAAGAAGCAACTGGTTGTCTGATCTAAGGGAGCGGGTGGGACGATATGTTTGGAATTTTTCTTCCAGGTAGGAGGGGCCCTGACCATAAAAGGCTCGATGGACAATACAGAGGGCCTTAAATTGGATCCGGGAGGAGACTGGCAGCCAATGCAGGCTGCGTAGGCCAGCTGAGATGTGATCGCGTCTGGCCAGACCCAGGATCAAACGTGCAGCAGAGTTTTGGAGGATTTGAAGCCTCTGGGTCAGGTAAGCAGGTTGGGCAAGAAAAAGGGCATTGCAGTAGTCAATGCTACCCATGATGGTAGCAGTGACCACTGTTTTGCGAAGATGGGGGGAAGAAAGGGCAGGATTTTCCTCAGGATCTTGAGTTTGAGGTATCCTGTGCTACAAATGTGGCTGATTTGAGCAACAATTGAACAATTTGAGCATTAAGAACAAATACCCATTGTCACTAATCCCTGTTTTATTAGATAAGATACAAGAAGCTAAATGGTACACTAAGATTGACCTAAAAGGTGCATGAAATGGGGAGATGAGTGGAAGACAGCGTTTCGCACAGCCCATGGGCATTATGAATATCTGGTAATGCCCTTTGGGCTGTGTAACGCTCACACCAATTACCAACACTTCATCAATGACGTGTTCTCTGACATCCTTAACACGTTTCTAATCATCTACTTGGTTGAAATTTTGGTGTTCTCCAACACATTACACGAACACCGAGGTCACGTTAGATGTGTTCTCCAAAAATTACTACATCGTAGATTGTACGCAAAGTTATGCAAGTTCCATATAAACAGCATTTCCATATAAACAGTGGGATATAATGTATCCCAAAAAGGGTGTGTACCCTTTTTGGGATACATTATATCTGGCCCTGGGAAGGAAATGGATCCAGCCAAGGTGCAAGCTATCACGTAGTGGGCTACCCCTCGTTCTGTTAAAGCCTTGCAGAGATTCCTTGGCTTTGCCAACTTTTATCGCCAGGATATTGTGGACTATTGCCCAACTGGTTATCCCATTGACAACCTTGTAACAGAAGAAAAAACTGTTCTTTTGGAAAGAGGAACAACAAGAAGCCTTTTGTTTGTTGAAGTCGGCCTGTAAGAGGACTCCTGTACTAGCACACTCCCACTTTGAGCTCCCTTTTATGATAGAGATCGGCACTTCCCAGTTAGCCTTCGGGACTATTCTCTCTCAAAAGAATACCCTGCAGCTGATACACCCTGTCGCGCTTTACTTACTCCCACCCAACAAAACTATACCATTTACGAGTGCAAACTCATGGCTATCAAGGAGACGCTTAAAATTTGGAGGCACTACTTGGAGGGTTCGCCCAATGTTACCATGATCTATACTGATCATAAAAATCTCAAGTTCCTGAAACCCCTTACTTGCCAAAATGGAAGACAGGCAAAGTGGTCTATCTTTCTCTCTCATTTTAATTACATTATCACCTTCAAACTCAGCACCTGTAATTCTCGTGCTGATGCCCTTTTGAGTGGTTATGATGAGGAAGACAATAACATTATCATACCTACAGCTATGATTCCCTCAGGAAAAATTGTAAGTTCTGTGACCACTTCAGTTACCACGTTCCTTCAGGAATTTCAGTACACCTACACCTCCCAGCCTACGGAGTACTTCCCGTCTTCACATCATTCCCACCAGAAAACAGAGGGTCTCTGCTTTTGGGATACCAGGATAAGGGTTCCTAGTTCATCTCTCCAAACAGAAATTATAAGGTGGTGTCATGACTCCCCTTAAGCAGGACACCCCAGGACGGTAAAGACACTGGAACTGAAACAGAGATACGTATGGTGGGAGGGGATCAAACAGGGAGAACAACACTTCATAGACCAGTGTCCCATCTGTATCCATGCCAAAGCAATTCATACCAGACCATTGGGTTTGTTGAAACACTTACCAGTCCCGCCAGGACCCTGGCACACCACTGCCATGGATATGGTCACCAATCTTTCCGATTAGCAAGGAAAAACATTATGGGTATTCACTGATACCTTTATGAAGATGGCCCACTTAGTTGACATCAACGGTCTCCTGTCAGCTAAGACACTAGCCCGGTTTTATATCAATCATATCCTATGATTACATGGGTTATCTCAGTATATCAACTTGGATCAGGGCCCCCAATTCCTAGCCAAGTTTTGGCATCAGTTTAACCACAACTTGGGTGTCGACAGAATTGCTGTTTTCTTCGGGTTACCATCCCCAGACCGATGGATCCAGAGAATGCCTCAACCAAGCAATGGAACAGTACTTTCAGGTCTACTGCATGTAGGATGAGAGTCTATGGTATGAAGTCTTGCCCCTAATAGAATTTGTGTACAATAACTCCATTCATTCTGGTATTGGAACAACCCCCTTTTGTGCAGGGACAGGTTCCCATCTGCGCTTTCTGCCCTCCCGCTTTCCACAGCTGATCTGGTCCCCCTGTGTTTCTCAAATAAATGTCTAGCCGTCTACATGTGTTGACATCACTTTTGATTGCGTCCAAAGCGGCTATGAAAGTACAGGTGGACAAACATTGAGTGCCTGCACCAGAGTATGTGGTTGGGGATAAAGTGTGCCTGGCCACATTGCAAATACACTGGAAGAGTACTCCATGTAAGAAACTGCTCCCTAGGTATATTGGTACATATGTAGTCCAGCACATCTTGTCCCCAGTGGTTTTTCGGCTGTCCTTACCTAAGACCCTGCATTGTCACACATCTTCCACGTGTCACAGATCAGGCCTTTCCTGCCCGGCATGCATGTCCCCTCTTGTGATGCTCTGCCTTCACCAGATGCTTCGGGTGAGTATGACATTCATCAGATTCTTGATTCGCGAGTGTCCAAGGGCATCTCATATTATTTGGTCGACTGGGTGGGTTACGGTCTGGAAGATTGATCCTGGGAACTTTCTTGCAATGTTCATGCCTTTCGCTTGTGTAGATTGTTCCATCACGCCCGTCCGGATAAGCCTTCGGTGTGGGGAGCGCCCCCTTGCCAGGGGGGTACTGTTAGGAAACTGCTTCCTAACACCTAGCTTACAATTAGGTTAGCGAAAGTTACAGCACACTTTCCACAAACACAACACACCGCAAAATCCATCAGGAATACATCTAGATTGGCAGTACACAACCACCTGGACATCAGATGGTTCGACCTTTACCTGGGTTCAGGGTACGTGTCTCTCTCCCTTCGCCATATCAACAGTGCAGATTGTCGCCAAGGGTGAGGTTAGGGCGCTCCATCATCCCTTCCCTTCAGCACAGGGAACACCGGTAAGGTCTTCTGGCAGAGGACACTGTCTCACTGTGGTGGTGTGCCTGACTCTGGCTGATCGCTCCCGCAGTTGTTTGGGTAATCTGCCTGTCCTTGCCTGATCTGCCTAGCGGATACGTCAGCTCTCTTTCTTTGTCTACATGATTCTTCCAGCTGGCACTGAGTTTGCAAATGTCATATAAGCGGTCACCAGTTGGATATCAGGGCTTAAAAGCAATGACTGGAATTGGTATCAGGTGCCTCTCATCTCGTAAAAATCTCGATTCTCGCTGTCCTGTCTTGTTTTTGTGTTGTATTTGTCTAATCAAGCCAGAACAAGGAGCGCTCTCCATTTATGCATGCCTCACCAATCACAGCTGGAGGGGGTCCTCGTAAGGTGAGTGTTCCGTGTGCCGAACCCAAATCCTATCCCCTATGTCCCTAGCTGCCTGTTGTAGGCAAACACAGACCCTTACTTATCACATCTTTCTTTTTGATTGGTTAGAGGTGCAGACGTCTTCAGGGCATCCACCATGCTCCTGATTGGGGCCCTCTTTTTTTCTCTGCCTCTTTACTCATTTACAGAGCAGGGGAAAAGTGGGTGGGTTCTCCTTTCTATCTCTTCAAGCCAAGAGAATCCAATAGTTCAACAGGTTTGGAGAGTGATCCAGAAGGACATCTAGGTCTATCCTGTGCCAAGATAACTGGCATATTCTCACTCCCCATCATTTGTTAACACAATCTGTAAATGTTTGAAGAAATATGACTTTTTTACTTTTAAACAAATATAAGCAGTTTTCCCCAGAAATGCATGGCATGGGGAAGTTGTCTACATCAAAGTCCCTTCTTTGCGTCTAAAAAATAAGCATAAAGCTGCAAGTACCAGGGCCAAGAACTCTTGTAAAGTTGAGAATTTGAAGTTCTGAAGATCAATTCTCCTTTACTTTGTGGCACCACTTGGATCATATTGTGATTACTGTAGTTCTAGCCAGCGGCAAGGTGTGATATCAAATCTGTGTACATGCGTTCAGCCAGGAACTGAAAAGTAAATGAAGGGTCGCACAAAATATCTTTAAGGAATTTTATAATGAAGGGCTCTGTGTTGCCAATACAGTATCTGTGAAATCTGAAATACCCACAATCCTGACAGTGTTTTGATGAGATTGTGACACATAAGTTATCGCTTTTCAAACAATCCTGATGTAATTCTTTTTCCATTGCCTTCTAGGCCATGGTCTCCAGTATGCTTATCTTATTTCCAGTTCACTAATGTGTTTCCTGAGACCTTCAATGATGCTGTCATGCATGATTTACCCTTTTTGCTTGCCCTATGAACTGAAGATAGACCCCTGCTTTTGCCCTCTGTCTGTGATCTGGGCATGTCGGTCACTGCAGAGTACTACCTTCAATTCAGACCTATGCTGCCAAAGGTTGTCAACAAATCCTTTCTTATCAGGCAACAAAGTCTGGTGATCTGTGTAATGGGCAATTGTTGTCAACATATTCTTTGGTGTATTGTATCTACCCATTTTTGTACAATTTGCAACCATATTCTTTTGATATTGAAACTGCGTCACTGCCTGGCATATCTGGCAGGCTATGTGATGACAACTTGGTTGTGACCCACAATCCTGACAGTATTTTGATGAGATTGTGACACATAATTCATCGCTTTTCAAACAGACCTGATGTAATTATTTTTCCATTATCTTCTAGGCAGTGGTCTCCAGTATGATGATCTTATTTCCAGATCAATATTGTGTTTCCCGAGACCTTTAATGATGCTGTCATGCAAGCGATCTACCCTTTTTGCTCGCCCTATGAACTGAAGATAGACCCCTGCTTTTGACCACTGTCTGTGATCTGGCCATGTCAGTCACTGCAAAGTACTACCTTCAGTTCAGACCTATGCTGCCAAAAGTTGTCAACAAATCCTTTCTTATCAGGCAACAAAGTCTGGTGATCTGTGTAACGGGCAATCGTTGTCAACATATTCTTTGATGTATTGTATCTGCCCATTTTTGTACAATTTGCAATCATATTCTTTTAATATTGAAACTGGCATATCTGGCAGGCTATGTGATGACAACCTGGAGTTAGATGAAGAGTTTGAATTTCTTTTTCCTACTCTAGGTACTAGGGTGCGCCAGATCAGTGAATGTTTGTTTAGAAGACCAATAATCTCTTTTGATATGTTCAATAAAATATTTTTTTAACATAAGAAAAGACTGTACCTTAATATATGCTGGTGAGATAGCACAGCGAGCTAAGCACTTGCCTCTGGTATCTGTGTTTAACATGCTACAGGTTCGAATCCCAGCAGGGCCAACTCAACTACTTATTGTTCCGAGGTTGATAAATTGAGTACCACGAAGTGGGGGATAGTACCCTCTGTTATTCCGTGCTTAGAAGTCTCTGGACATGAAGTGCTATATAAATACTTGGGGCCTGATTACGAGTTGCCCAAAAGTTGTAAAACCCATTGGGAACTCTGTTACCGACGGTTTTTACAACTTTGTAAATTACCGTCCTAAGTGTATTAGGACGGTAGTGAATGGAATTGACGGTGAAAACCGTCAATTCCATTCCGTGCGAATTATGACTTTTTTCCAACTTTTCAAAAAGTTGGGAAAAAACCCACGAACGCACAGAAATATTACCGTCACTTATGGAGGTGACGGTAATATTTCTAAATCACCCCTCTCGCCCCAAAAAAGGGGTTTGCACCCAGGGGTGATTTAATTCAGCCTAGGCAAGCCTGGGCTGAATCAACTTAACCCCCCAGACCCCCCCAAAAAAGCAGCCAATTTGGCACTTTTGGGGAGGGAGGGGGAACCGTCAGTGCAGGATGACAACCCGAATTTACCGATGGTTTCACTGTCGGTTTCGAGTGACACCCTCGGTGTTGTAAAAACCATCGGGATATGCCAATGGTTTTTACAACACCGACAGATTCATCTCGTAATCCGTCAGTGTTTTTTTTCCCGAATTTTGTGCAAACGGGAAAACCATCAGTAATACCGACGGTTTTCCCATCAAAACTCATAATCAGGCCCTTGGTGTTATTATTATTATATGTCTAAAATAGGTATACATCTGTGCCCAGACAAATGTAGAGAAACAGACCACTATTTGTTATTTCGTCAATTAACTGAGTCCATTGTTGGCTTGAAAACTAATGCCCCTTTCTTGTAAAGTTTAACATTTCTAAGGACCTGATCTGGTATAATAGGCTGATGATATGGAAATGCAAAAGCCAAGATTTCTTGATTTCAAGATAATCAGTCTGGCATTGTTTCTCTAAATGAGGAAAGTGAAACAATGACCCATTCTAGCACCTAATGTGTATAACATTTTATTGCATGTAATTAAATGTGCAAGCAGCAGAATGAGCAAATCATAATGTTATGTCTCTCTTACTCTGATTTCATAGACTCGATGCTGGCGCTGCTGCCTCCAGCCCTTTTTTGCCTGCTTTGGCCTCGGACGCCCTGAGGTAAGTGCAACATTCTTCTGGTCGATTCTCCCAAGTAAAGTTAGTAACCGATGGTTTGTTACTTCTACTGCATAATTTGAAATTGAAGAGTGGTGGTGCTAACTGAGCTGTTGGAGGTGTATAACAAAATAATGTCTTATGAGCAAGAAGCACGGAAATTTAATTCTTTTACAGAACTTTTATGCTGTTAAAAGATGTACGAATTAGTGTACCTCTTAATGTTTACCGGCACTATATCACCTACTGGTGGCGATGCCAGAAATGGCTTCAGCTTTCTGAGTACAGGGGGTGGTGACAAGTGTGCTTCCACACACATAGCAAGGAACAGTAAATGTATGGCTGGCACTTCCAGCTGGTCAAATATTAGCATCTATCGAGTTGAGATCAAGCACTCAAACCCATGGTGAATGAATATATAAATAATCTCCTTGATAAGAGACTACGTAGGCCCTGATTACGAGTTGTGCTTTAAGTTCCGAAACTCCACCTGATTACGAGTTGGTCGGTATTGTACTTTTGGCGGTAATTACCACCAAAAGTACATTACCGACCAA
>JASCRB010491803.1:0-13194 GCA_030264475.1 Desmognathus conanti | reverse complement strand
GTATAACTACCTGCAGAACGATTTTCCACGAACCCCAGTTATCTACCTATTACCAAAGGTCCACAAGGGCACACCTGGTTTCCCGGCGGGGAGACCCATCATCTCCGGTTGTGACTCACTAACCGAACACCTGTCTGAATATGTGGACAACTTTCTCCAAGACTTTGTCTCTACATTGCCATCCTATCTACAAGATTCCAGCTCCCTGCTCCGTGAACTAGAAGGAGCTACTTGGCAACCTGGCCACCTCTTGGTGACCCTTGATGTGGTCGGACTTTATACCTGTATCTCACATGTCGATGGTCTCCATGCTGCCAGCTATTTTTTACAGGGTAGATCTGTCAGTTACATTCAACATAATGACTTTCTTTTGCAGGCTATGGAGTTTATTCTCACACATAATGTGTTTTTATTTCAAGAAGACTACTACCTCCAGATCCGTGGGACCGCCATGGGCACGCGCTTTGCTCCCTCTTATGCCAACCTCTTCATGGGTTGGTATGAGAGGGAGCATGCGTGGGCCCAGCCGGCCTCACACTGGGAATCTATGATACTGCGTTGGTTTAGGTACATCGACGATGTGCTCATCTTTTGGTCTGGCACAGCACTAGATCTACAGGCATATGTAACTTATCTTAATTGTAACACTTACAATGTACAATTCACCTGCCAGTACCATACTTCAGTCATTGAATATTTAGACCTTAAGATCTATGTTGAAGACAGTCACCTACATACCACTCTCTTTCGCAAAAAAGTGACAGGCAACACGGTCCTACATGCCACCAGTATGCATCCCTCAGCTAACATCAATAACATCCCCAAAGGAGAACTCACTAGAGTTCGCAGGGCATGCAGCTCTGAGACCAACTACCAGTCGGAGAGGCAAACTTTATTTCAAAGATTTACTGAGAGAGGCTATTCCCAGTCTCAGCTGGCCTCAGCTGACGCTAAAGTTCGCATACACACCAGACAAGCTTTACTACATCAGAACCAACCCAAAAAACTATGTAAGAAAAACAAGCTGGGCTTTCTCCCTAGTGATTTGGCCTCCAACTTTGTCACGACTTTCAATATTAACCATCCAAAGATTTTTCAGACACTCAGCAAACACTGGCATTACTTACTACAGGATCCCACCCTCAAACATCTTTTACCCCCTAAACCTAAAGTCACGTACCGCCGCAATCAGAATCTGAGAGATTCTCTTTGCCACAGCGAACATGGGAGTGAAATCACTGATCACATTGTGACTGACAGAGGGAACATTGTGTGTGGAAAAAACTGTAAACTGTGTCCAATGATCTGCAATGGTCAACAGGACTTCTCTTTTAATAAGTCTGCAACTTACTGCATACAGGATCTTATCACTTGCATTACTGATTTTGTAGTCTATGTATTGATATGTGAATGTGGACTTATCTATGTAGGATCGACCAGGAATCCCATGAAACTACGTGTGTTCCAACATCTTCGTGCCATTAGAAACGGTGACACCAGCTACCCAATCGCCGTACATTACAGAGACTTCCATGACCCCTCGAACATTAATTTGCGGGTTTTGGGTATTCAGCATATCCGCAAATCACTAAGGGGTGGGAATAGAGACTTGATTCTCCGCCGTGCGGAGAGCCGGTGGATTATGCGACTCAATAGCATTTCTTGTGGAATTAACAAGGATGCTGAAATGTACGTTTTCCTCGAGTGAGATGACTTTGATGCCTTCTCTATATTGCCATGCATACTTTGCCATGTGTTTTTATCCCCCAATCACTGTGAAACTTTATTTTTGGCTGCCTCTTCTCTCTTTTTCCCTTCCGTCCCATCTTTAGCTATCTGCACATGCTGTCACAGATTTGGATGGACTCTCCCAGCATTTTAACAATTCACATCTTTTCTTCTTTCCTTCCTTTTCACGTCCAATTTAAACTTTCTTTGTACTTTGGCTTTCACATAGCACGCTTTCTAATTTCTTTTCTCCCTGCCTTTTCTGCTGTTTGAGACAACCGACTAAGCTCTGCCTTCATCTTTTGGACAAAGCGCCTCTGTTTCCTATTAGGCTTTTTGTTACTCCGTGCCTCGGTGGGCTTCTCTTTTCCTCCCTTTTTTCTTTGCCTAGTATGGATAATACGCGTGTTCATGTCACTAGTCCCCATGTGGACGGTTTCTTTTGTATTACAAACAGTTACTATTGTGGATGTTATTTTTCAGCAACATTGCATATGTCATGCCACACGCATATAGAACCTCCATTGGCAACGAGAGGGTCCCTCAGCTCGTGTCTTACATCAGTTTGTTAAATCTTTCTGTTTCAGGAATATTATGATTCGCTGCCGCAGTCCCAGACATGTAGCCCACTAGCACTTTTCTTTTAATGCAATTCTGTTTACGTACCTTTTCAAAACCTTTTTTGTATTTTGGTTTGTATTGGTATCCCTGGTTTTTTTTTTGGGACAAGCATTTTGCAATCATTGCTTCTTTGTTCATTTATTGCTTTCATCTGTTTATGAGTATTGATTAACACTTCTTACCATTACGCAAGTTTTCCAGGCATATGTTACACTGCAGCATGTCGGTGCCTCTTTCGCTTTCTGTGCTATCACCATGTCATGTGACATCAATTATCTGGTTTTGTGTATTCTATTTAAAGGTCGACTCACAATAAATCAACGGCCTGACGACGCGAGCAGGAGCTCGCGAAACGCGCGTCGCCGTTTTTCTCACCACCTGTGTCAGAGTCTTTTCTGTGTGGAACCTCCGTGCGCTCGGCTCCTTGTTCTCTTAAGCCCCACGGCTTTGGAGTATTGTGTGACATATATTGAAGGTGTGCCTTCGCCTTCTGAGCCGGGCTGCACCAGGGACGCCAAACACTCCCTGTGCACTATTTTCCCTGCCTCCACCTTCCTTGGCGCACCGAGTCATGGGTCTTCTTGTGCAAGAAGTCTGATTTGGTCCTGCTCCAAAGACCTTTGTACTTGGCTTGCAGCCACCGTGAACGAACGCCTGCCTTCATCCCGGAGCCAAGCGGCATTGTAATAAGAGACTATCAGCTACAGGACCACGCAGCGCTGGCGGCTACCGTGCTTGGCAGGTAAGGTTGAGTGCAGATAGAGTGCCTGTCGGAGGACATACGCCTGCCTGTTGTCTCCCTCGCCGCCCGCGGGGTGCGCGCGCTGTTTGAGTGCCTGTATTTTGCTGTATTCATTTGAAATTGATTTTGCTCATTTGAAGGTTGAGGGGAAGCTTTCCACAGCACGTTACCCCCGGCTCAGCTGACACTGGGGGTAACAAGGAAAAAAGAAACAAGAACTTTATAGAGGCTAGGCACATAAGTGTCACATATATATTCCTGGCCTTTTTTGAACTTCTGGGAGAACTACATTTGCAGCTATGTCCAATTACATAGATTTACGGGAAGAGTTGGCAGCGTCCACCTTTCAAAGCATACAAACGGGGACACAGCGAAGAGAAACACATGAACCAGTCCCTGATCATGGCAGACAGATGACCCTGCGGGAGTACTTCCAGAAACTAGAAAAACTTTGCATTAAAGAAGCAAAAAGATGGTGGGAAGCCCGCACACTTCAGCAATACATTGACTTGGGACGTGTCCCCCGTGGCTTACGGGTTATGATCTTTCCAACGGATCAAGATGCTGATGATATACTGTTGGAGGGCTGGGAAAAGAACTCGGCCATTTCATCCAAAAATATGCTAGAAATGCGCATTTCTTTTGCTGATCGCTGCCGTGTTAGGCATGAACTAGAAATTGAGGCGTTGAAAGAAGAAATAGACACTTTGCCGGACAAGAAAACCATCGAAGGCAACTATGAGAAGTTGGATCATTTTATGCGCAAATATCAAGAAGATCTCCGCCTCAATAAACAGAAAAAACTGCAGCGGGATGCACGAGACTATGAATCGGGCAGAGTGTATACATTTGCTAAAAAATATGATGATTTATATAAATTAGATGAAAAAAAGAATCTTGTAGGTGTCTCTCCCAGTGCCAGTCTCCCTGGGGAGCTCAGCAATCAGGATGACAGCGATCAAACAGAACACAACACGGACATCTCTAGTGAAGCAGAATCTACTATCAGCACCAGTACGAATGTCAGGAAGAATTTTGCGTTTGAAATTTCCAAAATCAGGCGCCAGGCTCGTTTTTTAGACAGGCGCCCGCACCCAACCGCTCCCCCATAAGAAAAAATCCCGGCATAGGGGTCGGAGGGGACATGGCAAAACCCACGCAAACCGACACCAACCCTCCAACAGACCTAACCCAGGAGGGGACCCAGAAGAAGAAAACACAGAAGAAAGCAGAGCCCCGCCGCAGGAAATGAGGCAAACCATCGTAAACCTTACCTCTCTTGTCATTTCCCAAGATCTGAAAACTGCCTTGGAGAAAGGCCTATCTTTTGTTCCCACACGGCTGGCGGATCCGGTTGAACTACAGATTGACCTTTTTAAGTTCATACGCAAGCTTAAACTGAAAAAATTCTTTGCAGAGAATCCACCGAGAGATAAGCCTTTACCACCAGTTCCCGAACCTTCTCTCCTTTCCATTCAAGACATTGAGACCATCCAAACATTGATTACACTAGACCCAGATGAATCTTTGCCACCTCTAGGTCGGATCGTTGAAGATATGGGTATCTCTACAAATCTTACCATTGACAGTAGCCTTAAACCTCGATCTAAATTTTCACCCAACTTCCCTAAAGGGAACATGATTGAGATCTTCCAAAACAGAGTACGTAATGACTTCTGCAAAATAAGGGATCATAACAAACAGATGGAATTCAACCTCACCTTAGCCCAGCAGCGCGCCTTGGATGACTTGATGCACAACAAAAACATTGTAGTCAAACCAGCAGATAAAGGCGGTTGCATCGTTCTTATGAATGAACCTGACTATGTGCAGGAAGTCCGGCGACAATTGGGGGATAGCCACTGCTACACTTTGCTCCAACAAAATCCCATTGCAGCCCATCAACAAGTCTTATCTGACTTTCTGCGCAATGCTCTGGCGAAAGCACTTATTAGCCAGGATGAGTATAACTATCTGCATAACGAATTTCCACGAATCCCAGTTATATACTTACTACCAAAGGTCCACAAGGGTACACCTGGTTTCCCAGCTGGGAGACCTATCATCTCTGGATGTGATTCACTAACTGAACACTTGTCTGAATATGTGGACAGCTTTCTCCAGGATTTTGTCTCTACACTGCCATCCTATCTACAAGATTCTAGCTCCCTGCTTCGCGAACTAGAAGGAGCTACCTGGCAACCTGGCCACCTCTTGGTAACCCTTGATGTGGTCGGACTCTATACTTGCATTTCACATGTCGATGGTCTCCATGCTGCCAGTTACTTTTTACAGGGCAGATCTGTCAGTTATATCCAACATAACGACTTTCTTTTGCAGGCTATGGAGTTCATTCTCACACACAATGTGTTTCTATTTCAAGAGAACTACTACCTCCAGATTCGCGGGACCGCCATGGGCACGCGCTTTGCTCCCTCTTATGCCAACCTTTTTATGGGTTGGTATGAGAGGGAGCATGCGTGGGCCCAGGCGGCCTCACACTGGGAATCCATGATACTGCGTTGGTTTAGGTACATCGATGATGTGCTCATCTTCTGGTCTGGTTCAGCACTGGATCTACAGGCATATGTAACCTACCTCAATTGTAACACTTACAATGTGCAATTCACTTGTCAGTACCACACTTCAGTCATTGAATACTTAGACCTCAAGATTTATGTTGAAGACAGCCACCTACACACCACTCTTTATCGCAAGAAAGTTTCAGGTAACACGGTCCTACACGCCACCAGTATGCATCCCTCAGCCAACATTGATAACATTCCCAAAGGAGAACTCACCAGAGTTCGCAGGGCTTGCAGCTCTGAGACCAATTATCAGTCAGAAAGGCAAATTCTGTTCCAAAGATTCACTGAGAGAGGCTATTCCCAGTCTCAGTTGACTTCAGCTGATGCCAAAGTTCGCATACATACCAGACAGGCCCTACTACACCAGAACCAACCCAAAAAACTACTTAAGAAAAACAAGCTGGGCTTTCCCCCTAGTGATTTGGCTTCTAATTTTGTCACGACCTTCAACATTAACCATCCGAAGATCTTCCAGACACTCAGCAAGCACTGGCACTATTTACTACAGGATCCCACTCTCAAACATCTCTTACCCCCCAAACCAAAAGTCACGTACCGCCGCAATCAAAATCTTAGAGATTCTCTTTGCCACAGCGAACATGGGAGTGAAACCACTGATCTCTTGGTGACCGACAGAGGGAATACTGTATGTGGTAAAAAGTGTAAACTATGCCCAATGATCTGTAATGGTCAACAGGATTTTTCTTTCAACAGGTCTGCAACGTATTGTATTCAGGACCTTATCACTTGCATCACTGATTTTGTAGTTTACGTATTGATATGTGAATGTGGACTTATTTATGTAGGATCAACCAGGAATCCTATGAAACTACGTGTGTTCCAACATCTTCGTGCCATTAGAAACGGTGACACCAGTTACCCCATTGCGGTACATTACAGAGACTTCCATGACCCCTTGAACATTAATTTGCGGGTTTTGGGTATTCAGCATATCCGCAAATCACCAAGGGGTGGGAACAGAGACTTGATTCTCCGCAGGGCGGAGAGCCGTTGGATTATGCGACTCAACAGCATCTCTTGTGGTATCAACAAGGATGCTGAAATGTACGTGTTCCTTGAGTGAGATTACTTGGATGTCTCCCTGATTTTGTCATGCTTACTTTGCTGTGTTTTTTGATCCCCCTAGTATCTGCAAATTTTTCACTCTAGCTGCCTCCTTTCTCTCCTCTCTCTCCTTTTTTCTTCCGTCCCATCTGTAGCTATATGCACTTGCTGTCTCAGATCTGGATGGATTCTCCCAGTATTTTAATAACTCACATCTTTTCTTCTTTTTTTTCACGCTCAACTTGCCTTTCTTCTGTACTCTGGCTTTTGCCCAGCACGCTTTTTGTCTTTTCTTTTTGTTCTCTTGAGACTACCGACATAGCTCTGCCTCTACCGTTTGGATCAGGCGTTTCTTTTTCCTATCAGGCGTTCTGTCACCTGTGCCTCGGTGGGCTTCTTCCCTTTTTCCCCCCCCCCCCTTTTTCTTGGCTCCAGCGTAGCCAATAATGTATGCTCATGTCACTAGTCCTCATGTGGACGGCTTCTCTCTTTTTTATCAGTTACTAGTGGCTATGTTACGTTTCAGTAACATTACATATGTCACCTCACACACGCATTGAATCTGCAAATGCAATGTGAGTGTTCTCTAGTCCGTGTTTTTTTGTTTTTTCTTCTTTTGTGGGCTGTTTTCATCTATGCTTTTTGTTTCAGGAACGTACAGGTTTCCCTGCTGCAATAACAGAAATGTAGCTCACTACCCCATTGTTCTCAGGCAACTATGTGCACGAACCGTTTTGATAACAGCTACTATTTCCTATGATACTTTACAGCAACACTGCATGTGTTATATCACACACGCATTGAACCTCCACTGGCAATGGGAGTGTTCCCCTACTCGTACCTTACATAAGGTCATAAGATTTTTATGTCTCAGGAACATACATGTTTCTCTGCTGTAATGTCAGACATGTAGCCCACTAGCACTTTATTGTCATGTAATTATGTGCACGTACTTTTTTGTAATCAATCCCTCCCCTCTTTTCTGTTGGTATCCCTTGTTTTTCTTCTATATGTTGGGACCAACATTTTTGCAATCATTTCTTTTCTGTTTATCTATTGCTTTTACCTTGTTGAATATGCAGTTGCGCCTTTTACCATTACGCAAGCTTTTCGAGCATATATTACACTGCAGCATGTCGGTGCCTCTTTTGCTGTCTGTGCTATCTCCATGTCATGTGACATCAATCACGTAGCTTTGTGTATTCTATTTAAAATGCTAATTCACAATAAACTAACGGCCTGACGACGCGAGCAGGAGCTCGCGAAACGCGCGTCGCCGCTTTTTCTCACCACTCTGTGTCAGAGTCTTCTTGTGTGGAACTTCCGTGCGCCCGGCTCATTGTTCTCTGAAAGCCCCTCGGCTTGGGAGTATTGTGTGAAATATATTGAAGGTGTGCCTTCGCCTTCTGAGCCGAGCTGCACCAGGGACGCTGAACTATTTTCGTGTACTATTCCCTGCCTCTGCCTTCCTTGGCGCACCAAGTCACGGGTCTTCTCGTGCAAGAAGTTTGTTTTGGTCCCGCTCCAAAGATCCTTGTACTTGGTCTGCAGCCACCGCGAACGAACGTCTGTCTTCACTCCGGAGCCAAGTGGCATGTAATCAGAGACTATCAGCTACGGGACCACGCAGCGCTGGCGGCCACCGTGTTTGGCAGGTAAGGTTGAGTGCGGATAGAGCGCCTGTCGGAGGACAGACGCCTGCCTGTTGTCTCCCTCGCCGCCCGCGGGGTGCGCGCGCTGTGTGTGTGCCTGCATTTCTGCTGTATTCATTTGAAACAGATTTTTTCTTATTTGAAGGCTAGGGGGAAGCTTTCCACAGTACGTTGTCCCCGGCTCAGCTGACACTAGGGGCAACAACGAACTAAGAAACATTTATTTTATAAAGGCCAGACACATAGGTGATACACACATATCTCTGGCCTTTTTTCTTGAAACTCTGGGAGAATTACATTGCAGCGATGTCTAATTATATAGACTTACGGGAAGAGTTGGCAGCTTCCACTTTTCAAAATATACAAACGGGGACACAGCGAAGAGAAACACACGAACCAGTCCCTGATCATGGCAGACAGATGACTTTGCGGGAGTATTTCCAGAAATTAGAGAAACTTTGCATCAAGGAAGCAAAAAGATGGTGGGAAGCCCGCACTCTTCAGCAATATATTGATTTGGGACGTGTGCCCCGTGGCTTACGGGTTATGATCTTTCCAACAGATCAAGATGCGGATGACATACTATTGGAGGGTTGGGAAAAGAACTCGGCCATTTCATCGAAGAATATGCTGGAAATGCGCATTTCTTTTGCTGATCGCTGCCGCGTCAGGCATGAATTAGAAATTGAGGCTTTGAAAGAAGAAATAGATACTTTTCCTGATAAAAAAACTATTGAAGGCAACTATGAGAAATTGGATCACTTCATGCGTAAATATCAAGAAGATCTCCGTCTCAACAAACAGAAAAAACTGCAGCGAGATGCACGAGACTATGAATCAGGCAGAGTGTATACATTTGCCAAAAAATACGATGACTTATACAAACTAGATGAAAAAAAGAACCTTGAAGATGTCTCTCCCAGTGCCAGTCTTCCTGGGGAGCCCTGCAATCAGGTTGACAGCGATCAAACAGAAGACAACACGGATATTTCTAGCGAAGCTGAATCCACTACCAGTACTGGTACGAACGCCAGGAAGAATTTTGCATTTGAAATTTCTAAAATCAGGCGCCGGGCTCGTTTTTTAGACAGGCGCCCGCCCCCAACCGCTCCCCCCGTAAGAAAAAATCCCGGCGCAGGGGCCGGAGGGGACATGGCAAAACCCACGCAAACCGACATCAACCCTTCAACAGATCAAACTCAGGAGGGGAGCCAGAAGAAGAAAACACTGAAGAAGACAGAGCCCCGCCGCAGGAAATGAGGCAGACCATTGTAAATCTCACCTCTTTGGTCATTTCCCAAGACTTGAAAACTGCCTTGGAGAAAGGCCTATCTTTTGTTCCCACACGGCTGGCGGATCCAGTTGAACTACAGATCGACCTTTTTAAGTTCATACGCAAGCTCAAACTGAAAAAATTTTTTGCAGAGAATCCACCAAGAGATAAGTCCTTACCACCAGTTTCCGAACCGTCGCCTCTTTCCATTCGAGACATTGAGACTATCCAAACACTGACTACATTAGATCCGGATGAATCCTTGCCACCCTTAGGTCGGATCATTGAAGAAATGGGTATCTCCACAAATCTCACCATTGACAGTGCCCTGAAACCTCGATCTAAATTCTCACCCAACTTCCCCAAAGGGAACATGATTGAGATTTTTCAGAATAGAGTACGCAATGACTTCTGCAAAATAAGGGATCATAATAAACAGACCGACTTCAATCTTACCTTAGCCCAGCAGCGCGCCTTGGACGACTTAATGCACAACAAAAACATTGTAGTCAAGCCAGCAGATAAAGGCGGTTGCATCGTCCTTATGAACGAACTAGACTATGTGCAGGAAGTCCAGCGACAACTGGGGGACAGCCACTGTTATACTTTGCTCCAGCAAAATCCTATTGCAGCCCATCAACAAGTTCTGTTTGACTTTCTGCGCAACGCCCTGGCGAAAGCATTGATTAGCCAGGATGAGTATAACTATTTGCACAATGAATTTCCTCGAACCCCTGTCATATACTTACTACCAAAGGTCCACAAGGGCACACCTGGTTTTCCAGCAGGGAGACCCATAATTTCTGGATGTGCCTCATTAACTGAACACTTGTCTGAATATGTGGACAGCTTTCTTCAGGACTTTGTTTCGACGCTGCCATCCTACCTACAAGATTCTAGCTCCCTGCTTCGTGAACTAGAAGGAGCTACCTGGCAACCTGGCCACCTCTTGGTAACCCTTGATGTGGTTGGACTTTATACCTGCATTTCCCATGTCGATGGTCTCCATGCTGCCAGCTATTTTTTACAGGGCAGATCTGTTAGTTATATCCAACATAATGATTTTCTTTTGCAGGCTATGGAGTTCATTCTCACACACAATGTGTTCCTATTTCAAGAGAACTACTACCTCCAGATTCGTGGGACTGCCATGGGCACGCGCTTTGCTCCCTCTTATGCCAATCTCTTTATGGGCTGGTATGAGAGGGAGCATGCGTGGGCCCAGGCGGCCTCACACTGGGAATCCATGATACTGCGTTGGTTCAGATACATCGATGATGTGCTTATCTTTTGGTCAGGTTCGGCACTAGAGTTACAGGCATATGTTACCTATCTCAATTGTAACACCTACAATGTACAATTTACCTGCCAATACCACACCTCAGTTATTGAGTATCTGGACCTCAAGATCTATGTTGAAGACAGTCACCTACACACCACTCTCTATCGTAAGAAAGTGACAGGCAACACAGTCCTACATGCCACCAGTATGCATCCCTCTGGTAACATTGATAATATTCCGAAAGGTGAACTCATTAGAGTTCGCAGGGCGTGCAGCTCTGAGACTAACTATCAGTTGGAAAGGCAAAATCTATTTCAGAGATTCACTGAGAGAGGCTATTCCCAGTCCCAGTTGGCTTCAGCTGATGCCAAAGCTAGCATGCATACCAGACAGACTCTACTACATCAGAACCAACCCAAAAAACTATGTAAGAAAAACAAGATGGGCTTTCCCCCTAGTGATTTGGCGTCTAACTTTGTCACGACATTCAATGTCAACCATTCTAAGATTTTCCAGACACTTAACAAACACTGGCATTACTTACTACAGGATCCCACCCTCAAACATCTCCTACCACACAAACCTAAAGTCACGTACCGCCGCAATCAGAATCTGCGAGATTCTCTTTGCCACAGCGAACATGGGAGCAAAATCAGTGACCACATAGGGACTAATAGAGGGAACGTTGTGTGTGGAAAGAACTGTAAATTGTGCCCTATGATCTGCAATGGCCAACAGGATTTTTCCTTTAACAAATCTGCAACTTACTGCATTCAGGATCTTATTACTTGTATCACTGACTTTGTAGTATATGTATTGATATGTGAATGTGGACTCATTTATGTAGGATCAACCAGGAATCCCATGAAATTGCGTGTTTTTCAACATCTTCGCGCCATAAGAAACGGTGACACCAGTTACCCCATTGCTGTACATTATAGAGATTTCCATGACCCTTTGAACATTAATCTGCGAGTTTTAGGCATTCAGCACATTGGCAAATCACTAAGGGGTGGGAACAGAGACTTGATTCTCCGCCGAGCGGAGAGCCGTTGGATTATGCGACTTAACAGCATTTCATGTGGAATCAACAAGGATGCCGAACTGTACGTTTTCCTTGAGTGAGACTACTTTTATGTTTCCCTGAGTTTGCCATGTGCACTGTGCCATGCTTCTAGATTCCCCTGACCAATGCGAATTTCCTTTGTAGCTGCCCCCTTTCTCTTCTCTCTTCTCTGTCCGATCTGCAGCTATCTGCACACGCTGTCACAGATCTGGATGGATTCTCCCAGATTTTTAACAATTCACATCTTTCTCTTTTTTCTTTTTCTTTTTCTTTCTCATGCTGAAATTTAACTTTTCTGTTCTTTGGCTCTTGCACTTCACCCTCTTTATTTTCCCTTTCTGCTTTTTCTGCCGTTTGAGATCACCGTCTAAGCTCTGCCTTCACCATCTGGATTGAGCGCATCTTTTTTCTATCAGGTCCTTTGACACTCTAGCCCCCTTGTGGACGGCTCCTTTTGCCATTCCAGCAGTTACTACAGTAATACTGCATATGTCATACCATTGAATCCCTTGTGGCAAGGAGAGTGCCCCTCAGGTTAGCGCCTTACATTAGCAGGTTCCATTTATTTCCCTGCCGGAGCACCAGCCATGTAGTCCACTAGCACTTTATTTCCATGCAACTATGATTACGTTATTTTCTGATAAAAACTTCTTTCCTTTCATCTCATTTGATTGCATTTGGGATCCCTAGTTTGCCTCTTGGGACCATTTTAACGTAATTCACTGTTTTTCTGTCCATTTATTTCAGTTTGCACTGTGATTATTCATTGAGCGCCTTTTCCATTACGTAAGGCTTATGTAACACTGCAGCATGTACGGTGCCTCTTTCGCTGTCTGTGCTATTACCGTGTCATGTGACACCAATTAGCGAGTTTTGTGTATTCTACTTAAAGGTCACTTTCACAATAAATTAACGGCCTGACGACGCGAGCAGGAGCTCGCGAAACGCGCGTCGCCGCTTTTTTCACCACCTTCTGTCAGAGTCTTCTTTGTGTGGAACCTCCGTGCGCCCGGCTCCCTGTTCTCCGAAGCCCTATGGTTTTTGGAGTCTTGTGTGACATATATATATATATATATATATATGGGAAATATTGACTGCAATTGAGGTGTATATGGGATATTATAGCCCCGAGGGAGGTCAATCTTCCCGACAACAATGATATAGCCCGAGGCCGCAG
>JASCRB010480752.1:0-13199 GCA_030264475.1 Desmognathus conanti | reverse complement strand
TGGTCTTCCACAACGAATCTCGTCCGACAAAGGCTCTTCCTTTACTGCCGATATAATGACTCGAATGTGGCAAATATTAGGGGTCAAACGACAACTTCATATTGCCTACCACCCTGCCAGCAGTGGCACCGTGGAACGCACCAACAAAACAATAGTGTCAATTCTGAAGAAATATGTCGACGAAACAGGAAAAGATTGGGATCTGAAACTGCCTTTAGTTCTTATGGCTATCAGGGCTACACCTTCAAGTGTCACTGGTTTTAGTCCATTCGAATTGGTACACGGCAGAAGGATGACAGTCCCCATGCACCTCCTGTATAAAACCAATGAACAAGTTCTAGTGGGTGCCATTTCAACACATGAATATGTGTCAAGCCTCAGAAAACATTTGCAATATGCTTTTGCATTTGCACAACAACATCTGGAAAAGGCTGTGGAAGCAAGCCACACCCACTACAACCTCAAAACGACGAAAAAGGAGTTTGAAATAAACGATCGTGTTTATTTCTACAACTACCTCAAAAACAAAGTGAAGCATTCTAAGTTCCTTCCAATGTGGAAAGGGCCCTACTTAATAGTGGACAAACTGTCCCCAGTAGTGTACAAACTTAGACACTGCAAAACCAGCTCTAATGAGGAACGCTGGAGTCACATAAATCAAATCAAGACTGCTCATCCGCAGTCTCAACTCAAAACCCTGGAGCAAACTGATGAACTGTAGGAATTAGACAGGATTGCATACCAATATGATGTATTTACCTTTCTTTTTCTCTCCTCAACCTATAGATAATTCCTTACTTCCCTATGATACAGCGATGTTCCTGCATGGAGCCTCAACAGCTGGTGGTCGCCAGACTCCACCCACGACTGCCTTTCGTTACTCCAGATGGAAGATTATTCTACAATTACATGTGTTGCTATCTGCGACCAACGTGTCCATGGCACAGAGATCGCCGATTACGTTGTCGCGTGGTCCTAGTACGGGCATCGTCACGCAGGAGATCCCGAACCTCTTACTGACCGACCACCGCACAATTAGCCAACTTGTTTATATTGATCTTGATATTGAGTCAGCACTCCGCAATCGTGTTTCACTGACTGACGTACACGATGTGGAGATTCTCCTTTGGTATGACAGACATGTCGAACGTACCAAGGAGACCATTAAAGAAATTCTGACTCAGGCCAAGAAAACAATTGTCTTACAACAGCCCCAAAACTCTCGTCCTCGACGCGCTATCGGTGCTGTGGTCATGGGGGTGATGGCGTTGCTGACTATTGTTGGCGCTGTGGTTGGCAGTGAAATGTGTGCTGTTAACAGAGTATCTGTCAAAGAAGTTCAACGAAAGAATGATGATCTACAGGCGGCGATCAAGGATATACAGAAGAGCCTGGCGATCCAACACAAAACCAACGAACAGTTAGTCAAGATTGTTCAAGACACAATTGTGGTGGGGAGTCTGCAGAATGACAGGCTCGAACACTCCATAAAACTGCACGAACAGATCACCCTGTCTAAGGACCTATTCTATGCATTTGTGGAGCCAATCCTTTACTTCACAAACACATATCTCCGACAACTCGAACTTGATGTGAACAATCTATTGCGTGCCCACATCCCTTTGTACTTTGTGGATGTACACCTGGTTCGCACAGCTTTGTCAACTTTGCATGGACCTGAATTAGACCCTACTCAGATTCGCATTGCTTTTGAAACAGGGTCCGCTATTCCTATGTATATTGATGCTGAACGTTTGCATATCTCTTTTCTCCTTAATATACCACTTGTGAAACTTGAGAAAATATATCAACTAAAGAAAGTGATAAATGTGGGTACATGGAAGGGGGATACTAAGCTTAAAATCAACTCTCCTGAATTTATTGCTTACCAAAACACTTCTAATATGTACCTCATTCCTCAACTACAGACTTGTCAGGTCTTTAAAGACCTGAATTACCTCTGTCCAGGTAACCCCTTCACCCCGGTGACTGGAGGCCTGCTATGTGGATTGGAAGTGACTACTTCTGATACCACCTTGTGTGATGTAACAGTGACACGATCCTCCGACATTGTGACAGAAGCTGTCCTAATCAACAACATGTGGTTGGTTAGTACCAACGCGCTCAACATGACTGTCACATACACTAAACATGGTACTTTTTCGATTAAACCAATCACACACTCTACATTCACTATAATTGTTCCGAAGGATGTAATAATTGGTATAGGCACTGAAATTCTTTTCCATGTCTCTACTGAAGAACTAGAAGGGGGGATGGTATTAGTGAACACGTTCAAACCCTTCTCCATCCCACACAACCCTGACCTAGAATTCCTTCTCGACAAAAAGCATACACACACACTCCAACTCTTATTGTCCCGAGACAATGTTTCAATATCCAACCTCAAATTTTCCAATGAAGATTCCGCTTTTTTCGAACCACTGATAAACTCCACGAACAAGCCATTTGTGCTGTGGTGCTGTCTAATATCTCCATGGATAGTGATTCTAACTATTCTGGTGATCGTCCATGACAGATATTTGAATCGAATTAAGAAAGACGGAAGCCTACAGCCACCAGAAATCGCCATTACTTGACCATGCTAACTGTGCCATTTCGCATAGTACAAAGGGGGGTAACATGGCGAGGTGCTGAACAAATATATCCAAAAATTTTTTTTACTATTACTACTCATTTTGCCATTTGCAAGAATCAGGTTTTTGCAATTGCCAAAGGGGGGAACTGTCAGATGCAATCTGAGCTAAAAACAATACAAACGCCATTTTGGAAAAAGCATGCACGTGCTTTTGTGTCACTGCCAGCCACAGCGAAATGAATGCTCTGAAAACTCCTAACACAAGCGTAAATGCGGGGGGGGCGCTTAGTCAGTCTCTAACTAACTTAACAAAATAACCCAGAGAGCATTTACTTCCCTGAAGGCTGCTGCAAACATAAGATTTCACGGTGCAATGTTGCAACTAAAAATGCGTCATGCTAAAAATAAAGAGAAAAACGTAGCATGGGCGCTGCCAACAGAAACCAATTCAACCTTGGCTTCTCACGAAAAAATACTGATGAGCCAAGCTGCAATCTTCTAGCACCCAATCTTTCTTGGCATGCTAGACGCAGAAAACTAGAAAAAACGAGAAGACAGCTCTCCCACGAGAAAATCCACCAGTGTGTCCAGTCAATGCTCACACTGGCACAATGAACAATGACCTAATAGGAGGTTGTTGCAAAAGTTTCAGAAAAAGTATAAGGTAGCAAGATTCTGAAACAGACGAGAGTTCCAAGAGTCCAATTTCCGAGTTCCGAGCTTCATTGCAAACCAGACCGACAGAGACGCTGTTCGACACTCTGGGCGCTGCCCACGAGAAGGAGGGGGGACAACACGACAGGACCTGGCCTTAGGGGTAATCTGGAGACTCAATACCGGCAAGCTAGCCCGTACTTGAGAAACTATACCCAGGCCACTACTTGCAAAAGCAAGTGTGTGGTCTCAGACTAGACACAGACGTGTCTTTTCTGCTATTCCAGAAAGGCTGAACGGGTCCTGGCGGCCCTCCCCCGAAGTCTCAAGAAACCGAGAAGCAACCAAGTCCGACCAGATCCGAAACAACGGCCGCGCTCCGAAGAGCCGTGCTGACCGAAGTCCCGATAGACGAATCAAGCTTGCACGCTGTGCACGCTTACGGGCTGCCTGAGAGCGCCCCGAGCTCCTTGTCCGAAAGACTCCTGGTGAGTTGTCCTACACGAAACCTACATACACTTGCACACATTTAGGGTACAAGACCAATAGATATTTTCTTCTTATAATCCTTTAGCAAGCCCTAGGCAAATATCTATAAACAAAAATATAACGAATGTTAGTTCTAGAAATTACTAAGCGAAACTATAATCCAAAAGTATAATTGCTAATGTATATGCTGTGTTTATGATTATTTCTGTAACGTAGTTTTTACAAACGAAAATAAACGTGCCAGAGAAGAGCACATATATTTCCAACAAGAAGCCTCTGTGGTTTATTACATGTTGTTATTATTTATGACTCTATAACGTTTCTGATCACACTGCTGACACTACGAACACATGAGACCGAGTAATAATTCCGACAGATTTGGAGGGGACTAACCCGGGTGTCAGTAAGTAAAAGTGTGCAGATTCGTATCCAATAGAGCCTTAAACCAGTACAACATGGCCGCCAAAACTTTACCTCTAGAGGAATTGAAAGGCGCCACAGTTGCTGAGCTATTCGCGTTCTCAGGTTCTAAACTTGTAGAACAAGACGAATGGGTCAATTTACAATTAAATGAAATAGCTCAATTCCCGTCCGACACACTCCATAAGAAAGGGCATTTAGTCCATTCTATGGTGGAGCTATTTTCAAAAACCGACAAGAAAGAAAAAAATAAAGCCGTATGTAGCCTAGCGGGTCGACTATGGTTCGCCCACGAACATACATACGAGCAAAATGTAGACGCAAAGAAAGGGCTCGCACACATTACAGAAAAACTTGCTGACGTAGAAGAAGAACTATTGGTTACTTTAACTGAGAAAAATGAACTTATTGAGAAAATGTCGAATTTGCGAGTGGAACATGAGAGAGAAATGAGTGAACGAGATAAGAATGAAGGTAGCGATAAAGAGATTAATGCCTATCACCTGAGCAATGAATTAGAGCGCGTAAGAACAGACTTACACGTTTGCCAGGAACAGTTAGAAAACTTGAGGAAAGTGAATAAAGGGCACGTCAATTCCCTTTATGAACTTCAGAATCAAGCTCGTGACGCACATAGGCATTATGAGGCAGACCAAAGAAAAATACAAGACCTTGAAACCGCACTCAGGAGAGGGAGACCACAAAATCCCCCTGACTGCGATGGGTCCTGTAAAGAAAAAATTAAACAACTTGAAAACGACCTAAGAAAGGCCGAGGAGATAGTTGAAACACTAAAAGAAGACATCCAAATAGAGGTAGACCGATATTGGGATGCAAATGATGCAATTCACGACAGGGAAATACACCTTGCGCAGCGAGAGGGCAAGATTTCCCGCCTAGAGCAAGAAAAAGATGTTCTAATAAAACAAATCGAGGGAGTGCAGGGAGAAATAAAAGATCTGCAAGCCCGTTTAAAACAAGAACAGAACAAAAGAATCCCCAGTAACCGTCCTAAGACTCCTGATACTGGTAAAACACGGGTTAAGCCTGAGCCAGCAGAACCCTTTGAGGGGGCGGGATCTTACCCCGGGGGGAATGCGCAACTAAAACTTAGAAAAGAAAGTAATAAAGAAGACCCGAGAAAACGTTCCTTTCATCAATACCATCCGTCCAGTGATGAGGAGTCGGACCCCGAGGGGGAAGACGAGCCTAGGCGGGGAAGTAAGGATAAAAAGGAAGAAATGCGCAAACCTAGCAAGGCAAGACAGGAGGTGTTACCCCATGCTAGCGCAAAAACAATAAAATCTTTAAAAGGAATGCTACCCCCGTTCTCCAAAAATAATAAAACAGGTTCAATACTTGAACACCTAACCATTTACCAGCGGCTCATGACGACCCTGGAAATGGACAGTGAAATAGAACTGAAAACGTATCTCTCGTGGACTTTCGCGACAGATTCCCAGTCCTTTTTCCTAAGTGAGGACAGTGGCGAGCATGAAACATGGGCCGAGTATCGGTGCGAGGTAATAAAACATTTTTCCCCGCACAGAAACTCCCATGAAGCACTGCGCTATGCATTAAATGTAAAGTGCGAAAATAACCAACATCCCCGAGATTATTTACAACTGCTAAAAAACGCCTTTGCGCAAGTGCAGAAGGAGGTAAACATGGAGACCAAGCAGTTCAAAGACGCTTATTTCTATGGGCTCCCGAAGCATATTCGCACCCAGCTTGCGCGAGACTATGATGATAATCGATCTATCGATTGGATTTATAGACAAGCTAAAAGTATTTACGACGTTAGCAGAACCGAAGAAACTGCTGAAGCAAAAGACAAGCCCAAACCCAGCAAGGTTTGTGAGCTTGGCAAAGAGAAAGATTTGTCTTTTGAAACGGGGGGTAATAAACCACGCCCCGCGCCAAAAGAGAAAGAAGGGAAAAAGGCTCAAGAACAAAAGGCCCCCGAAAAACCTCCAAAGAACCCCGAGGGACGGGATGTGGTTAGCTCCCGATACCGTGGGAATAATCCTCTCCCGAACTTCGTGTACCGACCCAAAGACGGTTCAAATGACTCCCGTACAGGGGGGGAAAGAGAAAAGCCCCGGGAAAATGAAAGAAATGAACGGGAGCCCTATCGCCCCCAGGGAAGGGACCGAAATGCCCCAGACTCCTATAGACAGGAGGGGTATGATCGACCAGAATATCAGCCCTATAGGCGGGATAATCGAGACTACCGTGATTGGCAGGACACCCGCCCATATGCTGAAAATCGGGAACGATATCAGCCATGGGACGAGCGCCCTCGCTCCCCACGTCAGCCCACCCGCCTAACTGTTCTCGAGGGACAAATAAAGGATTTGACCCAACATTACAGAAACATGGCTCCCAAAGACTCGGGGCCTAGCCCACGAGTGCACGCCACAAGTACGAACGAGCTCAATGACCGTGACACACCACGCACGGGACAATGACTCGACCAGGCAGGGGCAGAATCGACAAGTCAAGTTAAAAATGGGCGATATTTCCGACATTCTATAGCAGCCGAGATCGATGTAGTAAAAATAACCGAAACCGAGTCAGGGAACGCCCCTAAAGAGAGGGAGGTACGAGGGGGGACAGCGCAGGCTTGTGCTGCCGTGAGCAGAGAAAACACAGACCAAACCACGCTATCCAAACCCCAGAAAATTAAACAAAAAGTGATCGATGTAATGAAAAGAGAAATGATTAAAAATTCACACTTTGTTTGTGAATTACGCGAGGAAAATGACCGGCATTTTGCACAGGTTACCTTGAGCGATAGATGGACTGTTGAGGCATTGATCGATTCAGGGTCCGAGGCTACCCTCATCTCTAAGAAAATTTTCTGGTTCATTAATCAGGGGAGTACTGATGAGGAAATCACAAAACTAATCACACCCGTAGGGACTCTGCACAGTGTAAATGGCGAAGATGTTCCCGTGCTTGGTATGGCTAATGTTGACATCCAGCTGGGAAAACACTGTCTGAAACATCCCCTAATGGTGGTTGATCTAGATTCAGTCGATGTACTACTGGGAGGCGACTTACTTAGCCGTTTGTCACCCCTCATTGATTATTTCAATGGGGTACTGTGGGCGCAGGTAACGCACCCCATTCCCCTGCGAAAGGTCGAAGCCGATAAAAATAAAAATACACGGGTCCACGTGATTGAACGTAGAACTGACTCTGTGGAAATACATTTTAGGAACTCCCAGGACTCTGAAGTCACTGTGATCACTAAAAATTCCGACAAACAAAATCAACAGGGCCACCGGCAGTCAACGGTATTGCTGGACTCTGACCGAAAATGGGAATCTCAGATTGAGGAGGACTGTATAAAGTTCTCCACAGGAACCCTGAGACGACCCAATCCAAAAATGAGCGCTTTTACCCCCATAAAAGTATTAGTGCCCATGGAAAAAACCGACGATGACTGGTCATTCTCTGTCCATATTGCAGGGGAAACTACTCCTGTGAGGGCTAAACTGAACCTAACATTAGAAAGGTCTTATGTTAGTGAAAGAATGATACAGAGCCTACAGAGCCGAGGTAACATGGTGACTGTACACCCCTATGGAAAAACCCCCGCTAATGTAATTAATGGGAACTCTGTAGTGGGAAGTACCATGATGGAAATCGATATTGGAGGTAAGAAATTCCGACATAATATGCAAGTCATTTCTGAATGTAAGGATGATGTATGCATAACCAACGACATTCTACATCGCTTAGTTGCTTTTGTGGACGTGATCAATGGGGAACTATGGTCCCGATTGGGGGGGCATCCCATGGATTTCGACGACATCGCACTAGCAACTCAAAGCGACCAAATAATGCCGTATGCCACAGAAATGATTACCACAGGGAGTGTCGAAATCCCTGGGTACATGCGTCAAGCAACTGTTGGTTTACAGGTAAAAGGCGGGCAGAGATGCCCCGACCAAAAAGAAGCTTATATCAATGTCGGTGAAAGCTGGAAGGAGCAAGGCGTCTCCTCCCAATACACGGCGTTGGTAAACTTACAAAATAGCCACTGTAAAATACTGATCGATAATAATAGCGAGAATCCAATAACAATCCCCAAAGGTACTGTCCTGGGATTAGCGGTGTACGACACACACTCAAGTGTCGACCTCACTAATACCATACTAGGCGCTACGAGGGATATGATCGACAGGGAGACTCTGCTGATTTCAGACAGCATGTACTCCCACCCAGGGGGGTGGTTTAATATCCACTCCTTGTATCCCGAATTACCCTCTGAGGAGGTCTGTGTCCAACATAAACGAGAAGGCGACACGATAGTGTTTTCGGTAAAAGAATCGGACACTGAACACCGTTGTCATGCCACAACAAAAGATTTAACAGCCCAACTAGAAGAGCACTACGAATTGGCTGCACCCGAGATGTTTCCCGGGTTCACCAAGCTAGTGGAGGAACAAATATCGAAAGCCGATGGCTGCACCACCGATGCTGAAAGAATGGCATTAAGACAGATGTTCATAAAACATCAGGAGGTGTTTTCCAGAGATTCCTACGACTGTGGGGGCACTCACTTACATGTAATGAGAATACCCACAGATCCAAGCCTTCCGCCGATATTTCAGAGACAATATAGACTGCCCCTGGCCTCTATTGAGGACTTGGCAATCATTGTGAAAAATCTGGAAGAAAGAAAAATAATTCGAAAGGTACATAGCTCCTATAACACTCCGATTTTAGCTGTTCTTAAACCGACCGGTAGTTGGCGCCTTTGTGCGGACCTCCGCGAGCTTAACAAGAGAGTGCACCAATCTCGATGGCCGATACCCTACATTGATCAGGGCTTAGCACAAATAAAAGGGGCTAAAATATTTACTGCGCTAGACCTGACCAGCGGGTACTGGATTGTACCCGTGGCCGAGGAGGATCAGTACAAGCTCTCTTTCACGTTCAAAGATAAGTCCTATTGCTGGCAACGTTCGCCGTTCGGATTTATCAATAGCGGGAGCGAATTTAATATTTTTATTACAAAAGCTCTCCCTGATGCACCCGAACGAGGCACGTTGACCTATATTGATGACGTGTTGATTAAAAGCGACACGTTCCAGAAACACTTGGATGAAATAGAACATGTGCTAAATCAACTAAAAAGTGCCGGCGCCAAGGTGCAGTTACAGAAAGCACAATGGTGCCGGACAAAAGTAAACTTTCTTGGACACGAAGTAACTCCCGATGGTATTAATATTCAACAACGAAAAATAGACGCGATTTTAAAGCTAAAAGACCCACGTTGCATCAAAGATGTGAGAAGCATACTGGGAATAGCCAACTACAGCCGAAAATTCATTGAAAATTATTCTGACATAGTACAACCTTTACTGAAACTCTTGAAAAAAGATAGTAAATGGGAATGGTCTGCGGTGCACCACAATGCAGTAAACACGCTTAAAAACTGTTTAATGAAGGCACCTTGTTTAGCATATCCAAATAAAGATAAAGAATTCTTTTTAGAGGTAGGAAACTCTGACAAGTGCCTTTCAGCTGTATTGTACCAAAAACAGGACACCATCCCTAAAGTTATATCCTATGCCAGTAAAACACTTTCAAGTGTGGAAATAAAATTCAATGAATGCGAAAAAGCCCTATTCTCAGCAGTATGGGCTGTGCAACATTTTAAACCCTTTATTCACGGAAGTAGAATTATTTTAGAAACTGCTCATCAATCTTTACAATTCTTGAACAGCAATAAAATAAGAGAGGGAAACGTGACGGGTTCAAGAATAACAAACTGGATGATGTCGATGCAAAGCTTTCCGATAGAGATCAAATATTCGAAAACCAAGAACAACAATTTGGCACAAGGGTTAGCTGATTTGCATGAATGTGATTCTGACCTGTGTGCTGGAGAAACTTTCGAACCTAGCGATATGGAACCTTTTGCTAATTCACCACACAAAGTATACAATGAGGAATGTATTGATATGCCGTGTGTGTTTGTGGATGGATGTGCTTTCAAATCTCTTACAGGTGAACGCATAGCAGGAATAGGTAATGCTTGGCTGAACAACTATCCCGTGGCCCCACAAGGCTTCAGTATAGGAATAAAAAGCAGCCAGACGGCAGAACTTGCTGCTGTGTACCTGGCGATTATGACTGCATGTGAACATGAGCTGAAGGAGATCTCGATTATTACCGATTCAATGTATGTCAGGAATGCATTCGTGGAATTTCTGCCAGGCTGGAAAGCCAGAGAAATGAAATGCATAAATGGCAAGGACCTAAAACATGCCACGTTAATAACTGCTATCGATGACCTGGTCATGAAAAACGACATGTTGATTTACTGGAGAAAGACCAAGGGACACTCATCTGTTCCTGGGTTGGAAAAATCGGGGAATGATTTGGCTGACAAAATGGCGAATTTAGGTGCACAGGAGGGACCTTTGTTCCCTATTGATCACCTACTCACCATTGACACAGATCCCACTCTGTGCTCTGCCATTACCCGATCTCAAAATTCTCAAAACGTCAGCACTTCCTGGTCACAGGAAGGACCTGATGAGAACTTAATCAATGCTCAAATATCCGACAGTACGATAGGTAAATTTTATAAATTTATTGAAAACCCTGAAGGTAATCCTATTACTCAGGAAGATTTGGAACAAAATGAGGAACTCCGTGTTTTACACAAAGCACGTGCTCATTTCAAATTTCACGACAAATTATTGATCAGAAAAACTGACTTGTCTGCCGTTCAATGGCTGGTACCACTGGCATTCCGAGGCATCATGCTCGAGCATGCGCATGATGAAATCACCTCGGGACACAGGGGTCCCAAAGTCACTCTGGAAATACTGAAAGAGGTTGCCTATTGGCCGCACATGAAACAAGATGTCGATATCTTTTGTGCTGGCTGCCTTAGATGTGCTCAATTTCAACCCAGTGCACCAGTGCACAGAGCTCCTTTAAGAAAACGTGGCCTCACGTTCCCATGGTCCGACATCCAAGTCGACTTTATTGGCCCTGTGGTGAAATCCAACAGGGGGAACCAATACATGTTGACAGTCATTTGTCTATTCACTAAATGGGTGGAGTGTATACCGGCTACGAACTGTAAAGCCGACACTGCCGCACTACTGTTGATTAATCATGTCTTTTGCAGGCATGGTCTTCCACAGAAAATCTCGTCCGACAAGGGCTCTTCCTTTACTGCCGATATCATGACCCGAATGTGGCAAATATTAGGGGTCAAAAGACAACTTCATATTGCCTACCACCCTGCCAGCAGTGGCACCGTGGAACGCACCAACAAAACCATAGTTTCGATTCTGAAAAAATACGTCGACGACACAGGTAAAGATTGGGATCTGAAACTACCCTTAGTTCTGATGGCTATCAGAGCTACACCTTCTAGTGTCACTGGCTTTAGTCCGTTCGAGCTATTACACGGTAGAAGGATGACGGTCCCGATGCATCTCCTGTATAAAACCAATGAACAAGTTCTAGTGGGTGCCATTTCAGCACATGAATATGTGTCAAGCCTCAGAAAACATTTGCAATATGCTTTTGCATTTGCACAACAAAATCTGGAAAAAGCTGTGGAATCAAGCCACACCCACTATAACCTCAAGACGACAAAAAAGGAGTTTGAAATAAACGATCGTGTTTATTTTTACAACTACCTGAAAAACAAGGTGAAGCATTCTAAGTTTCTTCCAATGTGGAAGGGGCCCTACAGAATTGTGGACAAACTGTCCCCAGTAGTGTACAAACTTAGACACTGCAAAACCAGCTCTAATGAGGAACGCTGGAGTCACATCAATCAAATCAAGGCTGCTCATCCACAGTCTCAACTCCAAACCCTGGAACAAACTGATGAACTGTAGGAATTAGACAGGATTGTATACCAATATGTTGTACTTATCTTTCTTTTTCTCTCCTCAATTATAGATAATATATTCCTCCTATCCACAGCAGAGATGTTCCTGTCCGGAGCCTCTACAAGTCGTGGTCAGGAGAATATGCCGAAGGCTCCCCTTCATCACTCCAGATGGAAGATTATATTATTATTTTACCTTATCCTTTCAACGCCCTACATGTCAGGGGCACAGCGGACGGATGTTACGCTGGCGGCTGGACCCCACACTGGCATCATCACGCAGGAGGTCCCAAATCTACTACTTACCGACCACAGGACGATAAGCCAGCTGGTCTATCTGGACCTGGACATCGAGACTGCTCTGCGCAACCGAATCTCATTGAGAGATGTGCATGACCCAGAGGTGCTGCTCTGGTATGCACGACACATCGACAGAACTAAGGCGACTATCAAAGACATATTAACTCAGACAGAAAAGACTTTGATTGTACACACACCCCAAAACCCACGTCCTCGCCGCGCCATAGGTGCCGTGATCATGGGAATAATGGCACTACTGACTGTTGTTGGCGCCGTGGTGGGGAGTACAATGTGTGCTGTCAACCGTGTTTCTGTCAAGGAAATCCAACTGAAAAATGAAGTTCTCCAGGCCGCTATCATAGACATACAAAAAAGCCTGGAGACTCAACATAAAAACAATGAGAACTTTGTGAGAATAGTCCAGGACACCATCGTGGTGGCTGGCCTACAACAGGACCAAATTGCACACTCAACTAAACTGCATGAGCAGCTGACTTTGTCTAAAAACTTATTCTACACTTTTGTTGAGCCGATCTTATTCTACACAAACAATTATCTCCGACAAATAGAAATTGATATGAACAATTTGTTGCGGGCCCACATCCCATTGTACTTTGTTGATGTACACCTGGTTCGCACCGCTTTGTCAAATCTGCATGGACCTGATCTTGATCCTACTCAAATTCGCATAGCCTTTGAGGCCGGATCTGCTATTCCAATGTACATTGATGTAGAGCGTTTGCATGTCTCTTTTCTCCTTAACATACCACTGGTAAAGCTCGAGAAAATATATCAATTGAAAAAAGTAATTAATGTGGGTACATGGAAGGGGGATACTAAGCTGAAAATCAATTCACC
>JASCRB010480751.1:0-21139 GCA_030264475.1 Desmognathus conanti | reverse complement strand
ACGCATTGCTCTCGGGGTGGGGGGCGCACATTCTGTAACTATCTACCAGTGCTCTTTGGAGTTTAGAAGAAAGCTCTCAGCACATCAACTCATTGGAACTGAGAGCCATACAGCTGGCCCTTCATGCCATCCTCCCATCTCTGCGTGGCATATCAGTACTGGTTCTCAACACCATTGCCATGCATTATCTAAACAAAAGAGAAGGTGTGGGGTCCTTCTGGCTTTGCCGGAAGCACTTCTTCTAAGGGAGTGGTCCATCCAACATGACTTCCATCTCCAGGCTACCCAGGGAGGAGAACGTTCAAGCAGAAACTCTGAGTTGCCTTGCCTCAGTCTCCCATGAGTGGGAACTCCATCAGGAGGTTCTCCAATCCATCTTCAGTGCTTGGGGCACTCTCCAGGTCAACCTTTTTGTGACTGCGGAAAACAGAAAGTGTTGTCTGTTCCATGCCAGGGGATGCCATCTAAGAGATGCACTCGGAAATGCGTTCACAATACCCTGGTATTTGAGACTTGTGAAGAGCCCTCATTTATTATCTTTCATGCTCTTCAGAGCATAGGTAGCTCTTTCTTGGTTATAAAGGCAAAAGGAAAGGGAAGTCAGTTTCTAAACAGACATTATCTAGAAGGGTTGTCCTTATCTAAAAATGCTTAAAGGTGACCAATAAATAAGACTCCCTGGGATTTATTTTAGATTAATGTTCTGTGATGCATGTCTTGTAATAACTGTAATGGTTAAATAAAGACTACCTGTTTAAAAAAAAAAAGACTCCCCCCAAAGTGATCAGAGCACACTCTAACTGAGTTGCTTCCGCCTCCACTGCCTTCTTGGTTGATGTACCATTAGAAAAGATATGTCAATCTGCCACTTTGTCATCTGTCAATAACTCTTCATGTCACTATAATCTATAACCTGTACTCCGACAAAAAGCCTTTGACCTAGTCCCACAGTGGCAACCTGCCCTGTCTGAAATGAGATCACAAGGACCAGCGTGAGCAGAGAGAAATGCTCAGTGGTAACTGACACCCACCACGCTTATAAAAGCAATGCTGACTCCCTTCTCTGCCTCCTAACTTACATTCCCCCCCCAGTACTTGGTAGGATCTGCCTGTTACACAGTGCTGGAAAACATTGACGTCAAACAAATGGGTGTTACAACTTTTTGCCACAGGACAATCTTCGGAGTTCACAATGCATCCAAGTCTCACTCCATTTGTCCTACCTGCAGCTCTGGCCTTTTCACACAGGAAGTCCACTCGATGCTGCAAAAAAATGCCATTGTATCAGTCCGTCTCTTTCAATGCTGCCAAGCGGCATACTTTGCTGTCCCCAAGCACAAAGGTTGGAAAGCTTCCAGGGCACAAAACGATCCACAGGACCTCAGAACAATGAACCATTTTATTCACAACCCAAAATTCAAGATGGGATCTCGCAATCAAAGCTGCCACACAGTATTCTTACATTGTGACCATAAATCTAAAATAGAGGTATTTCCACTGCCCATCCACTGTGCCCACAGGAAATAGCTCTGCTTTAGCTGGCAGAGCGAGAACCTCCAGTACAAGGTTTTTCCCTCCAGGCTGCCTTAAGCACCCCAATATTTTACAAAATCTCTGGCTCTGGTTGTGATCCATCTTCACAGCAGAGGGATTCAAAAGCAATGTACGGCATCGCGCTTCCATGAGACTCTCAAGCGTAGACATACTGCACATACTGAGGTATGAGCTGAGCTCTACCAACTCACTGGAATCCTAAATGGCAGAAAAGGAATGGTGTGTAACTAATCTCTGTGTAACTAACCTTTGGATATGTTCCCACCCTAAAAAGACCTACAAATCTGTTACCCCTGCAGAACTATCCCACAAATAAACTATTTACATGAGAACTCTAGGATTGAGTCTAAACTTCAGCTAATGAGGTTGTGACACTCACAGCATTTGAATCTTTGCCCACTGCACCTAAAACAGTAAAAACAATGATGAAGGTTATCTGCAGTTATCTGTAGTAGATCTTCCCAAAATAAATCCATTCTGATCCTCGTGAGCCAGAAGAGGCATATGTGGAGCAAGCCAGTTTGCGAGTACCTTGGCCACTACTTTAACATTGTTATCCATTAATGATTGGGGCCTGGCTTTAGCAATAGTACTACTGTGGCATCCTCAGTACATGGTGAATTACACGATTTATAGCAGTTCCTCCATCACCTTATGTAAACCTGGTGCTAATATCTCTATCTTTTGCTTGTAAAAAGTCACACTGAGGTCATCTGGGCCTGGTGCCTATCTGGGCATTTGTCGCTTTTATTTCCTACACTGTCATACACTTAGGGGTAGCTTCCAGGAGAGATCCCATCAAGGAGGATTTCGAAACAGAGGTTATTGAGCCAAATTGGGAGGTACGGCAACATGGTATTCACTGGGGAGCATGGTCCTGCTCGACCATGTACTTTTAAGATGACTGCCATATCACCCTGTATGTCTGAACCAAGTGTGGACTCGCCTCTTTTTACCTCTATGTCATAATTCAACAACTTTACCACAACCCTCTTCGACACGTAAAGCTCCCCAAACTTTTCAAAACTGTTTTCTCCTGTAATGTCCCAAATACTAGTCAGAGAAAGCCCAGCCTAGATCCAGCAGCTGTGCGAATGGAAAGGGCTAGGGAACTCGAACTCGAGCTTAAAAGGTGGGAGAGAGGGTAAACCAAACCCAGAACTAAGGACCTGTTTGTGGTCCCACTGTGAAGGCTGCTACGGGTATGGAAGAACAGGTGTGGAAAAAGGAGAAAATTGAGCATGAGCATAAATAACTGTTATTTATCTGTCATATTGTTATGGGTTTACTTACTTTAACGTCTGGAATGGTAATGTCCTCAACAGCCCTAAGAAAACTAGGAATGTACGTAGTTACATGCATTTTAACTATTCAGATATCTGGTGCTTCCAGGAGAACCATCTGTTTTCGAAAGATAGCACTTCTTGTTCGTAACCTTGGTGTTACTGCTGCTATCTCTAGCCTCTAGCCTCCACTTGTGTAGCTATAATTTGTTCTAATGTTAACTGTAGAATTGTGCAAACGATAGCTGATTCAGAAGTTCGACCAGTCTTGGCATGTCAGGGGAATGAAGTAATGTACGGTTCTGTATATGGCCCTAACTGAGATGTTTGGGCATTTTGGATGAAATTAGAAATTGAGATGGGACAGCGGCATAGCCCTTTAATACTTAATGGTGATTTTAATTTTGCCCCTATCCGATTCTCAATCAATCTTCTAAGAATCCTTTGCACTGTTCAGGCAATTCAGCAATTGATAAGAACTCTGGATTTGGTTGATGTTTGGCTTGAGGTTAATGATCAAAGCAGTGGGTATTCGTATTTTTCTGCATCTCATTCTCATTATGCCAGAATAGACCTGGCACTTATATCTCGCTCTCTACTGCAGAAGCTCATGCAGAACTTTTGGGTATAGCGCTGCCGGATCATTCTCCGTTGGGACTTAGGATACAGTTGGCGGCAGTCTCTCGTCGTAGTAAAAGGGGATGGAAGCTGGATCACTCCCTTCTTCAGGATCAGGCTTTTCTTGATCAAATGGATAATCATTTATCTGAATTTGTAGAGATTAATTTAGGAACTGCACCCATTAAAATGGTTTGGGATGCTCTTAAAGCTTCCATTCTGGGTTGGATTACTTCCTTCATGGCCGCTCGTCATAAATTGCACAAGAGGGAGTATACCTTGCTTCAGTTAGCTCTGGAAAATGCAGAGAATGATCATGCGGCAACCCCTGCATCTTCAGTAGTTACCTTGACTATTGCTAGGGCTGAGTTATCAGCCTTTCACGAACAGGATATGCAAAAAATAGCTACGGCTGCTAACATTTCAATTCTCAATGAGGGGGATTCTATCAATCAAACTCTGGCTTGGCAGCTCAAGGACAGAAGAGTCGAAAAGGGGGTGAAGCAGATTTTTGACAAGGATGGTGTATTGTTTAAGATTAATGATCAGATAGGGTTAAGATTCAAAGAGTTATATGACTTATTATATAAGGAAGAAGTAGTTGGGTGGGACTTTCATTTGGCTTTGGATTATATTAGTTCATAAACATTGCCTCAATTGCGACCTTCCCCTGTTGAAGCCCTGGCAGCTGAAATTACTATAGAGGAGGTTTAAAGGGCATTGGATTTGCTCCGAAAGGGTAAAACAGCTGGAAATGACGGGCTCCCAACCGAATTTTATGCTGCCTTTTGGGAAGTAATACATCCACTGATGGTTTCTCTATTTTGGGAAGTATTCACATGTTCTGCAGCCCCGCCTGATTCGTGGAGTGAATCTTATATTATTATTTTTCCCAAGAGTGGCAAAGACCCCTGATTTTGTGGGTTCTATCGACCTGTATCTTTAATCAATGCAGACGGGAAATTATTTGCCAAGGTTTTGGCTAATAGAGTTTCTCCTCATTTAGAGGAGGTTATACCATCTGATCAACATGGCTTTATGCCGGGCCGTGATTGTACAGCGCATACAAATCTCATGGCCATGCTCATAGACTGGGCAGATATATCTGAGTCACCCCTAGTTCTTATATTTATTGACGCTGAAATGGCCTTTGATTGCTTTCAATGGTTTTTCGTATAGCAGACCTTGCGAGCGATGAATTTTCCTGCGATCCTTGTTAATGCTATTCGCCACCTGTATAGAAGTCCTAAAGCTAGGCTGATAGTTAATGGTGGAGTAACTGATTTAACTGATATCGAGAGGGGCATGCAACAAGGATGCCCTCTCTCTCCGTTCCTTTACGCTCTTTATATAGAGCATTATAGAGCATTTTGCAATCCGATTGCGATCCTCTCTTGTCATCTGTCCCATCTTTTTTGCTCCAACGATCTCCACTAATCTAGGTATGTATGCTGATGACAGTGCTATAATAACTGTAACTCCAAACAAGTTATTTGGCCCGGTGATGGATTTGTCGAAGGATTTTGGTTGACATTCTGGCTACCTCTTTAACAGTGATGAGACTCAGACAATGGTCTGGAATTATCCAGTATGGAGGCTACCGTTAATGGTAGATAGTTGGGTGTTCTTCTGTCTTCTAACTTTGCATTATTGTTGAAAAGAAATCACCTCACATTATTCTCTGATATTAAGGCACTCTTGGATAAGTGGGTAAGTGGGTTAACATTCCACTCTTACTTATGCCAAGAGTGAATTGTGTTAAGACTATGATCCTTCCTAAAATGTTATATTTGTGTCATGCCCTATCATCTGTAATTTGTAAATCTGACTGGCAAAAAATAGATCAGGCTATCAGTTCATTCATTTGGGGAAGGAAAAGCCCTCATTGCAGTCGTATGACATTATCTAAGATATGGCTTGAAGGGGGCTTGGGACTTCCGGATTTTGAGAACTATAACTAGGCCTGTCTTTTAAACAGAATTAAGGAGCCTCTGGGTATAATGCCTGCTTCATAACTTCATGTGATGATGTTACGTAATCTGTGATATTCAGGGGGGAGTTTTAGATTCGATTGTCCTAGATACTTCAAGAAAGTTCAATTAAAAATTGCTGTGGATACACTAAGATTTGGAATGATATTCAGCTTCTTCTCTCTATACCCGTGGGACACGAATATACCTTACTATGGCAAAATCATGATCTTAATGTGCCACCACATGATGTGTTCAGTCAATTTTTGGAAGCCTCTGCTGTTATCTGGGTTTCAATGTTTGGAACCCTCTGCTGTTGTCCGGGTTTCACATTTGTATTATAACCAACAACTGCTCTCCTTTGACACCTTGAAAAATCATTTTAACTTGACTAATGGATCTTGAAGTATCTTTAGCTTAGGGATATTCTGCCTAGAGCTCCTCATAGAATGGTCCTGGATTCTCCTAAAGCCTATAGTGTATTTGGTAAACACTGCAATAGGTCTGGAGCTATTAGACAGCATTATCAAATGTTTTTAGATAGAGTAGCTAATGACCTTATAGAAAATGCTCCTTAATGGGCCACCCTTTTGAATGAGAATGCAATGACAGATGATATTTCTGGTGTTTTGAGAAGGGTGAAGACATTTTCAATGTATACTAAGCATAGTCTTCAGCACTTTAAATGTTATTTCATCTTTATTATACTCTTGCTCATATAAATCACTGACTGGCGATAACAGCGCCTCTTGTCCCTGTTGTGGGGACCAGTAGACAGATCTTATGCATATGTTTTTTCAGTGTAACATGTTGAAATAGTACTGAGATATTATAGTCCAAAGGATAAATGCTTTAGTTGGAGAAAGCAGAGAGGCTACGTAACGAGAACTCATCTTCAGGCAAAATGCTGATGGCCCTATTCATATCCTCGCTTACAAGGCCTATACTATTGCTCGAATGTGTGTGGCCCGGGCTTGGGAGGACCCTAATCCGCCTGAGATTCAGGCTTGGTTTGCCGAATTACTGGAAGTCTTTGCAATGGAAAAAAGAGCTTTGGTGATGTCAGGTAATTTTTGCAAGTTATTTTGATTTTGGGGGCATTTGTTGTATATATATGATTTGTAAATGTTCTTAAGTTTTATTAGATGTGATTATGTTGTGTGGATACCATCTGCTTGTGCTCTAATAAAAATTTAAAAAAAGAATGGAGACTGTCAGCATTCAAAAGAGAAGATATGAGAAGGACAGCAGCGTACCAGCGAACTGTACCACTGTGACTTGGGCTTCTCCGTTAACGCACACTGACTCTGCAGGAGAAAAAGGAACGCAAACAAGTAAGATAGGTAATTGAAAATGAGATCCGGTCAGACATACAGTCCAACATTTCATAATCCCAAAGTGGAAGATTGCCCGAGAAGATCATATCTGTCACATACAAAAGCATAAGGATTGCATATCCGCAAACTATTGCCAAACCCTAAGTAAAAGCCCTGTGCACCTTTCAGCCTCAACATTATTTCAAGCCTGCAGACTGTCCTGGCAGGACAATTAGGGAGTGAATAACTTACATTATCAAAAAAAAAAATGAAGTAAAAAATGAGAAAGGTAGGCACGGAAAATATATACATGACTCCATTTGGGGTGGATCGCGTGCTCCTTACCGTGAGGTAATGGACAAAATGGAAGATCCTGTCTGATCTCACCAAAATGGGTGACAACTTAAAAGTTACAAAGTGACCCTATCACACGCGTAACCTCTAAGGGTCACGTAGCCCCTCACCAAATGTTTTGTCTCTCCCTGTGAGAAATTACATTCTCACGTGCACACTCACTAAAGTACCACAATGCATCCAGCAGTATACTGAAAGGGATTGTGTAGGGGATGTACATTGTTAAAGGGACCCTGTCATCACAATGAACACAATAAATACAAGCATTGGCCAATGCCATTAGTTTCCTGCATGTGCGCCTAAGTACGTGGTTGGGTGTGGGGGACTGAAGGGCTGAGACTGGATGGGTGGGATGAAGTGAGACTGTGGGTGGGTATTTGAGATGAGGTCAGAGTGGTGGATAGGGAGAGGAGAGCCAATGGGGGGTCATCAGGGGTAATGCAAGATAAATGTTGTGTCAATGGGCAGGGGAGGTGAAGTGGGGGATGGATGGGGAGATGAGAGGTGGTAAGGTGAGCCAGTGGGTGAATAAGGTGAATAGGTGAGTGTTTAGGGTGAGACAGAAAGTGGATGAGGTAGGTGGAGTGAGATGAGATGCTGGTGTAATGAACTGAAACAGTGGGTGAGTGGGTGGATGGTTTTGAGGTAAGACTAGACAGTTGTGGTTGGGTGAGACTGGTTGGGTGAGTGGGTAGGGCGAGGTCAGATAGGTGGTGAACTGAGATGGTAGGAGGGTGGGTGACATGAGGAAGAGGCTGGGAGTGTGGGTTGGGAGAAGTGAGACAATGGGTGGGTGGGTGAGGAGAGACAAGACAGTGGTGGGTGAGGAGAGACAGTTCCGGTGAAGTGAGACAGTGGGTGGTAGAGTAGACAGGGTGAGTTGAGAAAGTGGCTTGGTGGAGAAAAGACATTAATCAGATCAATTTAAAGAAAGGGTATAATAATAAAGGCAAAACATGCTTAAAAGCCAAGTAAACTATGAACACACAGACACAGTTTGTGAATAGCTCACAAATGAGACAATTTACATGCTAAAGAAGCAATAACTATTAATAGGAATTAAAAGCAGACAGTAGGCAGGAAATCAGCAGACAGAAGTATCACTGACGTAAGTTTAAGCCAATTCATTAGAGCACCATTCAGAGCTGGGTAGTAATTGGAGGCAATTGGCAAATAAAACACTGGCATGTGTGATTGGCATTTTTATGATGAGCAATAAAAGCAATAGTTTACTGCCTATCGCAATGTAAATGATGCCAACATATAAAGGTGTATTGTAAAGAGCATTAAAAATGTCTGTCCTCCTTTCCTCATTTCTTAAAATTGGTTTCTTTTCGTGTAATTTTATAGTCTAAATGAGATGTTTATAGTCTACATTCCACAACTGGAGAGCAGCAATAGTACTGTATTGGATAAGCTAAAGAAACAGTGGTTGTTTTACCGCATTTTAACACAGGAAGTCGAGGTCACGTGCTACTTTAAAAGTGCAATTATTGTAAAACAAAGCATTTTTTAAACAAATGACAAATTACTGTTCTGTGTTAGTTTTGAGGGAGAATGCAAAGAGCTAAAGTAGTGATTAAATAAAGAATGTGAGTGTGTAATCTGTGCATAATAATGAGAAAACCCTTTGCTAAACATAGTAAAATCCTTTTTAAATACTAGATGATGCTAATAGGCTCACCCTTGTATCCACAGATTAGACCCCTTACCAGTGACGCACACCATCATTGCCTCTCACCTGAAATAGTATCCAGCCATCAGCACCATCAGCTGGGACTCAACAACAGGAAGGCACCAGCTCCTCCAGTGGACAAATCTCCTTGTCCCACCAGACGCCCCGCAACGGCTAATGAAAAATGTCTTCCACTGCCAACTGGAAGACCCTGACCACCTTCTCTGGCTGAGTCCTGTAGCATTCCCAGCCACTGCGGACTACAAAAATCTACAAAAATCTCGAAAATCCAGAGTCACTTGGCAAAGCTGGCAGCATGACTAAAGCAAGGACCCAAGTAAAGGGTGGAGCACCTTCTCCACCAGCTATGAGTTACCACCTAAGCGTGGCATAAACCTAAAAGGCCCACTCTTGTCTCCACAGATCTTCTGCTCATTTGCCTGTGAACCACTCCTTCTGGGGAACATGTCGCCCACTGCACAAGATGTTGATAACATCTCACCTCTTACTGCTACAGTGCCCTGCCATCACCACCATTAACTGGGGCTCAAAAACAGGAAGCACCAGTTCCTCCAAATGAATAAATCTCCTTGTTCCCTCAAATGCACCAGCAGCCCGTCTATGCCCATTAAGACCCAGAAAAGCCTGGGACCTGTCATCATGCCCAATTCTTATGGCAACTGCAAGGAAGCACCACATGCCCAGGTAGGTAACAACATATGCTCATGAATAACAATGGTCCTCTTCCCACTTTGCATATTCTGCCAGGGGAGATAAGATGGATGGACTTAAAAGACTGTATGTTCCTTTTGACATCAGTACATATATTGCTACACCTGACTATTGGGCCTCTATACCAGACTGTCCAGCTAAATGATCCATGATGGCCCTTAAGACTGTGGTGAAAAGGAAATCAGCACTCTCCTAACATCCCACTGCAAGCCTCCCTGCTCCATGGGAAACAACTGTCCAGGTTTAGATAGACTGAATGGGAAACAGCAGGCATAGCCACATTGGGGGACCTGTACGCACATGAACCTCTCAGAAGTACGCACAGGATCTGTTGGGAGTACTGGGAGGGGGAGGTCTCACAGCGGTTAGACTTCTACAATTCCCTGCTACAATTACCGATCCAATCTCCTTTGCTAACACACTTGTTGACCTCCAGCAGAGCCAGACAACAAGTCTCCCTAATATATCGAGAGTTGAGCCCCATATTTCACAACACGTGGATAGTGGCTAGAACCAAATTGGAAGAAGACTTGGGAGGGGCAATGGAAGATGAGGAATGGACCGCCGCTTGTGAGCTGAGACAGAAAGTATCAATATGTGCTAGAATACAGGCTATAAAATATCATTTTCTGACCTGCAGCTACACCACACCTACACTTTTGCATAAACCTAACCCAGAGATACCTGCACTTTGCTCTAGATCTAAGAGCGAGGAGGTGGATTTTAAACATCTAATATGGGACACTCAGCTGATACAAGCATTCTAGGGCGCTTTTTGTTCTAAATTGTCCAAAATAATTGTGGTATCTATTGCATGGGACTTGCAAATTGTGGCCCTGGGAAAAAGACCAAAGCTATCACTGACAGACGCCAGGTTTGTTAACTTGGCACTGGGCCTAGCGAAACCTCAACTTTCCAGCAGATGGATGCGAGCACTCCCCACTGCCCCCCCACAACCCAGCAATGGCATACTGCATTGGCATGTTGTAACAAACTGGAACATCGAGTCATAAAGATTGCACATCCTCGACAACGGCCTCCAAATACCCTGGTAGGAGTTGCGGCTCAACCGGTACCCCCTCGGAGGGAACAGGTGAAAGAGTTGGCATGTGAGGGTCAGCTGAGGTTTCCTCCCTAGCTCTGGGAAGAGGTCTCCACTGAGGATTCTCTAGGGGTGCTATCTTAACTAATAACTCAGCATTCTGCCTCCTAGACTCAGCTACTTCTGCCCTTAAGTATGAAAGAGCCTTCTGCAGTTCAGTTACTTGTGCAGTAACGTCCATACTGGATGAGCTATGTGGCTTTCACTAACTGTCACACTCAACAAGGTCCAAGTGATTTAGTTCACTACCAAGCTACTGAAAATTGCACACTGCCCTGTCTCTTGTGACATGGACGAGAATGGAAGCTAAGACAATCGAGACCCACTTGGCACAGGGAAAAGGGGGCTAGCGGGCCACTCTCTAAGGGTAAAGCAGGACCAAACAAGAAATCAAAAGTGGCCCTTAGAGTGTACCTAGAATGACAGTAAGGGATTATCAGACTGGCATCCAACCAAACACTGACACTCTAAAATTAAACGCTATCTGCCATGAGGACCAAGTGAGTGCCTACCTGGCGTAGTGACAGGTCGGGCATAACAAGATGGAAACCTCCAGTGGTTACTGTTTGGAAGGTCAAGGTAAACAATCACTAATTAACCTGCTGCCACAATCTTAGGGGAGCGAGATTAAGTCCAACCCTTCCTTCTGACACCCCCTACTATGAAGGATACAGGAAGAGTAAGCTTATAGCTGAGGTGGGTTTGGTTCGCTTCTGGAAGGGAGAGAAGCGACAAGCTCTGCAACCGAGTGCTGTTGAGCAAGCTGAATGGGGAAGAGGCCTTCAGAGGGGGCAGAGGACTGGGGGATTTACCTGTGGCTACACGATAACCACCATGTGGGAAAGAGGAGTCAGAGATTGGATAGGCTTCACAAAGCTGGAATCCAGTAGAAGTCTTCAAGGCAGACGTGGAGTCTCCTGTAGGAGTGAGGGATGAGACGACCATTCAGGGTGAAGACCTTGAAGTGAAAGTGCATGTGCAACAGCTTTCCGCTGTATGACTTCACTCAGATCTCGTGCTGCAGCCCTGCGCGACATGCGCGGCCTCAGCAAGGCCTCACGCTGACACTCCAGATGACAGACAGGACATGCAAAGATCCAGGTAAGAGGCAGTAGTGTAGTAGGACAGTTGTGTACTGAACCTGAAACCCAGCCGGAAAAGATGAAAGGGATTGAGCAGATGCATTCATACCAACGGAAGAGTCAGATGTGTATTAGGGATGCACATGTGTAGACAGAGTATTCAAATTTAACCAAGGGGACAGGCATGCATTGGGAAAGTCCGGGTACAATATCCTTGCTGAACAAGAGAGCCCAGTTGGGGAGAAGTGAGTACTAGAAGTGTACACAAGTATGCAACCACAAGAGTGTGCATGTATGTGTCAGAACTATTGACAGAGAAAGACAAAAGACCAAACATTTATGCATGCAAGGAACTGGAAGTATGTAACAGGAAGACTCCTGCAGACATCCATAAACCTCAGAGTAGAACTGTATGCCCTTTCTAACTTTAATGCCTCTCCAGTTCCCGTCTCTGCTTATGACTAATATAGTCTTTCTTCTATTTCCTTTGAAGGTTTCTTCTGCACATGACAGAGAGTTTCCGGATCTGCTTCAGAGAGGATCCCTGATAAGGATTTCTAAGATCTTTTCAAACTGTGAGTACTTTAATTTATTATTTCTTTAGGTTTTCAAATTAAAGGTACTTGTGTACTTTAAGTTGGTTGCCTCTCCTTGGTTCTCGGCATTTCTAATATACTTATGAATTAACTAAAAATGTGCTGGTTCAAAATAAAAATCTAAACAATATATTCTAAAATAATCTTTCGATTTTAGCAATTTGACTCGCTCGTTGTGCCGCTCTCTGAGAAACCCTCAAAATCTATCAGACTCAGCTGAACAGCGCTCCAGAGGTTTCACAATCCTGAATAAGGGAATTCCAAGCAGCAGGCTTTCTTCTGACATGCGCAGCCTTGGCTACCTTGGTAATTGGTATTTTGCAGTAAAAAGCTTTCCCACAGAGTGAAGTTGTCTTTGATGGCTGTTGCTGAAGTGGGATTAAACATTCTACAAAGCCCTGTATAGTCCCCGGATCGTGACGTTTACTAGCCAGACTTGATGGGACTGCGGTCACTCAAAAGGCTTGAGCCCTCCTGAAGCGCTATAGAATTAAAGGTTCGTGTTCAGTTTTAGATGCTAAGTGAAGTCTCTTGCACTACCCTAAAATGTAACTCCTAAAAAACTAACGGGAAGATCCTTCATCTGAGCTAAAAATGTTTTTCTAACCTACAAATGAAACTCACTTCAGTCTACAACCCCTCCTCTATTACCTAGCAAATTCAAAAGTGTAACACCATCCTCCCCTCAACACCGCCCTCAGGGCCCACCTTAAACTTCTAGTGGTTGTTTAGAAATCCTTCTCAAACTGTTCATTGCAGGCTTATGAAAAGAGGTCTGAAAGGTGGGGTAGACTTTCCATCCATCAGGTGATCTTAGCTTATAAATACTGGAGAAATCTTTCTTAAAACTTGAAATGATCCTAGAAATCTAGGTTTAAAATTGCTTCAGTATTCATGCTTCTAAATGTAATATTTCATGTAGACAACCAAACCCAATCTATTTCCACATAAATGGGAGATTCTTTTTGTGTCTGTTTGCATTTTCTGTATATCTTTTCTGACTTTGGGTTAAATTTTCATTTATCAAAACCCATTCCTTTTTAAGGTTATTCTTTTCCTAGCATCACTTTGTATTCCCTTAGATGGATTGAAAAGAAAAGGAATTATTTGTGCATTGTATCCATAGATAACTTAGAATAGAGCTATTTCCTGTGACTCGTGTTGATGGCTATTGTATGCAAATTCAGCAGAAGGCAAAAGAAAAGATCAACTCCTTCCTTATTCATTCACATAGCATCTAAAATATTGCTCCAAAGTTTGGTTAAGGCGTTCGGTCTGCATATCTGTTTGAGAATGTTATGCTGTAGAGGTTTTAAGATCTACTCCCATTCATGCATGAACTCTTGCCAAAATTGAGCTATAAATTGAGATCCTCTGTCTGATATACCATCTAAAGGTAAATCATGCAACTTCACAAAATGTTTTCAGAACAACTCCACCAACTGTTTCTCAGAGGGCAACTTTATTAGTGGAATGAAGTAACCCTGTTTGGTAACATCCACCACTACCCAGATTACTGTATTGTGAATGCTTTTGGGCAAATCAGTAATGAAGTCCATGCTGATCTTGTCCCAAAGAGTTTTTGGAAGAGTAATCGGCTTAAGTAAGCCAAACGGTTTACCCCTCTGACATTTACTCTGAGCACATATTGTACATTCCCTATATGTTTAAAAACATCCTGAGGAAGATCTGTCCACCAGAATGAATGAAAAATATTTTCCATTGTTACTTTCAGACCTGGATGATCTGCCATTAAAGAATCATGATGCCATGAGAGTATAGAATCCACTAAAAACTTTGGAACATACACCTTTTCCTTATAAGTAATTAGACCCTTATCATCTACAAGGAGAGCTGGATTTGTCAGTAGAAGTTATTGTCCTTCACTGGAATAGGCAAACTCTCGAAGTCTCTGAGCAATATTTCCAAAATCCACTTTCCTGTTAGAGATCCTTGCACAAAAGAAGATCTCAAAGTTAGATTTGGCAAAGAAAAGCACCCAGCGGGTATGACGGACTCCTTTACATCCTGCCTTTATAAGGTTTAGCAAATTTTTATAATCAGTTCAGACCTCAATTTTCTCGGCTGCTCCTTCCAGATAGTGTCTCCCATGGGTGAATGCTTCCAAAATTGCTAGAAGTTCTTTTTCAAGAATTGTATAATTTTTCTCTGCTGGAAACAAACTTCGTGAATGATAGACTATCAGCCTTAAGGAATCCTCAAAATCACGTTGAGGGAGAATACCTCCCACAGCTTTGTCTGAGGTATCAGCCTCCACAATAAATTTCCTTGAAGGTTCGGTTCCATTAAAATAGGAGCCTAACAAAATTTCAACTTCAGTGAGTTGAAAGCTTTTTCATGAATTGTCGTGCAATTAAATGTAACACATTTTATGGTCAATTTTGTAATTGCCGAAACTAATACTGAAAAATTTTGACTAAATCGGCGATGGAAGTTCACAAACTCCAAACATTGTTGTATTTCTTTCACAGTCTTCGGAGGGGTCCAATCCAATACAGCAGAAACTTTAGCTAAATCCATTTCAATGCAATTGGGTCTTAGAATATACCCCAGATAAATTACTCTCTGGGAGTGACATTCACAGTTTTCTAGCTTTGCTTAAAGACTATTCTTTCTCAATCTGCTCAGAACTTCTTTAACATGTAGTATATGTTAATTCATCATAGAAGAATATATGAGTATTTTATCAAGGTAAATTACTAATGAAACCCCTGCAAGATCCCTGAAAATATCTGAGATACAATATTGGAAGGCTGCTAGAGTATTGCACAATCCAAAGGGGATTACTAAATATTTATAATGGCCATATTTTTTAATGCTATTTTTGATTCGTCCCCGGGTCTTATTCTAATAAAATTTTGCACACCTCTCAAATCAAGTTTTGTGAACAAATTGGCTCCCCTAACGTAATCCAAACGATCAGGTACTAATGGAAGTGTGTATATGTTCTTTACTGTGATAGGATTAAATTCACTATAGTCTACACACGGTCTTAACTACTCCTGCTGAGGACTTTGAGGGACGTATGAAACTTTTCTTCATGTTCTCTTCTAAATAAGATTTAAGTTCCTCTTCCCAAGGGGATAAAGAATAAACATTTCTGTGAGGGACTAGCTGACCCGGGACCAAATCAGTAGGACAATCATAGGTATGATGGGGAGGCAATCTTTCTGCTTCCCTAGGACTAAAAACATCTTAGAATCCTTTATATTCTACTGGTAAGGATACTGTTAGCTATTGATTTGTTTTACAGTTCAGAATTCATGTTATTCCTTTAACACTGTAGGTGGTGTCCCACTGCCCACGATGATGTTGTCGAAACATTAGAATTTTCTTTTGCCAAGCCACAACTGGACTGTGTAGCACTAACCAGGTCATTCCCACGACTAATGGATGTTTAGGTGAAGCCATTAAGTCACACTCTAATCCTTCACTATGAAGAGATATCTTCATCAAAACTTTTATTGCCTTTTCTCTCACAAGAACAGAGACTAAACTGACCTATCAATTGATTATGGAGTTTTGCCTTTCTCCTTGCGAACAACAGTAAACTTCTGCTCACACACATAATTCAAATCGGTGTACAATCCCAGAGCCTAACAATCCACTAGAAGAGGATTAATCTTTTCCCCTGTAATTTCATGAAAACAAGCAGAGTGTATAATGTATCTGCAACAAGTCTGCAACTGATTCATTGAGTATGTCTCTTTTTGAGAAAGTGAAGCCTCCCTTACTTCTACTTGGCCTCTTTATTTCCCACAGGCTGTTCTTGTTTAGTTTTCTCTTCGGGAATGCCCACTACATTAATTAATCTACAGTTTTTCACCAGATGGCCAGGTTTCCCACAATAGAGACAAAGGCCCTTTTTTCTACTCCTCACCTTTGCCTCATCTATCAAGGGCAAGCGAGGACCTGAACCTCTCCTAGTAGATTCCTGTACAGGTTCGGCAGAAGGAGTGTAGGCTATAACGTCTTCCCTGGTCCCCTGAACAACCCGGGGATGTCTTTGCTCTGATTTCATTCCCCCCGGAATCCCTTTTTGGGTCCTGACTTTAAGCCTTCAAGTCTGCATTCCCTCAGGTGATGGTCTACTTGAAAGGTCAAATCAATCAATTCCCTCAGAGTTTCAGGCTTTGGAAATATGCATTCTAAAGCGTCCCTGTATTCCTCTCTCAAACCCTGAAGGTAAATGGTATACTGCCTAGATTCAGCCTAATTTAATTGTGAAGCCAATTACGGAAACATATTATGATACCTGGTTAGATCCCTTGTCCCGCTTCAGACTCAGAAATTCTGCACTTCATGCCTGAGTTGTACATCACCTGTAAAAAATATTTTTAAACTCCTGAATAAATATTTCATAGTTCTTGAGCCAAGGGCTCTGCCTCTCTACTAGAGGAGTAGCCCAAGTAAGAGCGTCACCCTACAGGTTCAAGGTTATAATCAATAAGACTTTAGCCTGATCATTGGTAAATTGAGAGGGTGTACCCATGAAATGCAGTGTACATTGAGTAAGAAAAAATCTACATTGCTAAGGCTCTCCACAGAACTTGTCTGTGGTAGATAATTTCAGTTCTTTCCGTACTAAAACTCCATCTCCTCTTGGGGCACCAGTCTAGGCATCTGTGGATCACGATTTCCCTGTGGAACAGATTCCTCATCTTCCTCCCTTTCTATTTGGGCAATTCTTGCCTTTAACTGCATGTTCTCCTGTTGTGCCTCTCTAAGCTCCTGTTGCATCTGATCTAATCTGCGTGTTAGGTTCTCTGTTGCCTGCTCCATAGTCCAGTCGAGTCAGACAGTGGATTCAGTAATCTGTCACACTGAGCACCCTGAGGAATACTTTGGCTTACTTGAAAGCTGAAGTGGACTTTGGATAGGATGATTATAGCCTTCAACAGCCACCTCAGTTTCCCTAAATGAATCTTGACAGCTGAGTAGGCGGGTGCCTCCAGGAAGTTATGATAAGTTAAGGTTGGGCTGCTCCTTAGTTTTCTCTGCCCCCTCCTTCTGTGATTCACTGGGACTCTTTGCTGGATTTTTCTGCAAAAGATGAACTTATGCAAAGTACTTATTTAAATCTTGAGGATTATGTATTAAAACCTTTTACCTTTAAGATCTTAGGGTTATCTCCACATCTCCCCTCAATTAGTGGCGGCATCGTGTTAGGAGATGCCATATTTCACTCTCGTGATCTGCTCAATCTGGACAGCTGAATTAAGGAAGAATTGCCCAGCTGGTATGTCTCTTTCTTCTAATTCTCAATCTCTTCCCCCTGCCCAGGTTTCACTTTTATACAGAAAAGGATATCGAAAGGCAATTGGAAGGCTCCTACAGACATCCGTAAACCTCAGAATAGAACTCGCTACGTCCTTTCCAACTTTAATGCCTCTTCAGTTCCTGTTTCTGCTTGTGGTTTCTTCTGCGCATGACAGAGAGTTTTCGGAGCTGCTTCAGAGCAGAACCTGAGGTGGATTTCTAAGATCTCTTTAAATGGTGAGTACTTTAATTTAATATATTATTTCTTTAGGTTTTCGAATTAAAGGTCCATGTGTACTTTAGGATGTATAATTGAATAAGGATTGCCTCTCCTCAGAGCTTGACATTTCTATTTTACGTATGAATTAACTGAAAATGAGCTGACTCAAAATAAAAATAAAAAAGGTATCTTCTAAAATAGTCTTTTGATCCAAACAATTAGATGTGCTTTACCTGATGAGGCTCACTTGTGGACTCCACTATCTGAGATGCCCTCAAAGTCCTCCTGAATTGGGTGAACAGCTCTGTGGAGCTTTCACCAGAGTCTGAAAATGGGAGTTCTGATCAGCAGACTTTATTCCTATGTGCACAGTCTTCGCTGCCTCGTTAATTCATCTTTTCTAGTAAAACAGTGTGCTTTACCACGAATCCCTGGTTCAAGATGAAAACTTTGTTTCAGTGAGTTTTCATCATGGAAAGCGAAGGAAGTATTTAAAAAATAGAGGCGGAGACTTTGCCTTTCAGAATTCTGGTTTGTTTCTGGCACTGCTGTGTTTTCTTATAATAAGCAATGACTTTACTGACAGATGGTGTTCAATATTAAGTGATACTGTATATTAAAATAAGTCTTCATAAGTAAAAAGAAGCATGCTAAGTAAGCAGGTGATTTACCAATTAATATCTTTTTATCTTCCATAGGTCTTCTGACCGACACGGAGTAAAGGAACACATCAAACACTCTGGTCATAGAGATCACCATCGAAGACTAGATGGCCAAAGATTTGAACTGGACATTTGATACCACCTTCTCACCCAACACGGAAGAAGGTTAAGACTGCATATCAACTGAATTGTAGAATTTGATTTTGCTGGCCCGGCCATCCATGGCTCTGCAGTTTCAGATGCAAGGGCTGGCTCTCTTGCTATCAAATGACCTTCGACAGTGCCAAATATAAGCTTACCAAGAACAACCTTTCTGTAAGATACAACACTAGTGACTTCCACTTGCACATTACTGTCAATGACAGATTGCTAGTGCCATTTTCAAGAAAGTTGGTCACAAGCTGGATACGTCAGTGACCCAACCTGGACACCACATACCAACACTGCATGCTTTGGACTAGCAGCCTGAGAAAAGTATCAGCTAGATTGTACTGCACCCATCTTTGCCAAGGTGAATAACTCCAGACTTGTTGGTATGGGTTTCAACAAGTTCCTCATAGATGGAAAGAACTTTAATGCTGGAGATCACAAGTTGGACCTTGGACTGGATCTCGAGATCTGAGTGATGCTTACCTCACTACACCACAAGCTGTAGTGAAATAGATTTAATGAATCTGACCTTAAAACTGTGGCCGATGTATTGTCCTCCCTCTTGTGCAGGCACTAGAACAAGCTATATTTTATGTATTGAAGCCATGGCCTGCTGCTTGTTCCTTGTTAAATTGTTTGATAACAGACCCTAGAAAAGGCTAATCCATTTCCCATAATGTCTCCTTCAGCATCTGTCCACAGGAATGAATTTGACCCTTCTGAATCTATGTGCACTATTATTTTATTGTCCATTTTGACATTGCATGTTTTGGATAAAAACTCTAATTTTGTTAGAAATACTTTTCGTATCCTGTAACTCTACAGCCTATGTGTATAATACACATGTTAAAAAAACATGTAAAATAACATATGAACACATTTAAAAAATATTGAGTTATTTTGCAGAGGCTCAAGATAAAATTAATTCATTGAGGATAGTAGAGGAATTGCTCGATTTTTTTATTACAGAATTGTAAATGGCAGACTAGGGAAAAATACATCTTAACCTACCAATGTAGTGAGATCAGCTCAATCAGAGATTGATTACTTTTGGTGTAACATAGAACAGTGGTGGAGATTTCTGCCATATAAGGTTTGGAAAGTGACCATGATCCTCTAATGTTAGATATAACATTAGAAGAGACTAGCTCATTTATGTGCAAACAAGAATATTCTTTCATGCCTTCAAACAGCAGAAAGTCAGTCAGTTGAATTTGGTTTTATTACACCAGATTGGTTTTCTGTCTTGAAATAATTCCTCCAATTTGTTGGTAAAAAGTATGGAAAACATCATTGAGACAACAAGAAAAAAGCTTTCACATATAAGAAGGAAATCTCATATACATCCATCATGTGTTTCTGTGGTTCTGGCAAAAAATGTGGTTTGATGTAGAATGTAAAATACACTACAAAATGTATTAAAGTTAAGATGAGCTGAGTCTACAAATGCAGAAGGTTCCCTTGGAAGAGGATGTTATAAAGATTTAGAGGCCAAGAAAAAGAGAGCATTTCAATGGAAGCTATGAAGGTGGCAGTGGTGGAAACCCCCCCAAAATGTTTTGGTATTTTGTAGCTAATGGGGGCAATTCATTACCTAACAACAGATTTTACACCTTTGCCATATATCTGAAGATTGCTTTTCTCATTTTGCATAGTTATGTGATGTTACCATAGACAAAACCCAAGTTGGTATTAAACCATTGAGAGGAAGAGGCCTACCTGTCTATTCTACAAGCTAAACCTTTTAGTTTTTACAACAACTTAAGCTAACTGATGTTTCTCATTGGATGGAATCATATCTACTAAGAAAAATAATAAAATGCAACTGTTTTTGAGGCAAAAAGGGATATTTATAATTTGTTTATTTTTAGACATGCCTTAGTAAAGATTATGTTTCATAACAAAAGGCTATTATAATGTATTAGAAAACAGAAGAGTTTGAGGGGTAGCAACCGTTGACTGTTTTCAGTGTCTTTCTACAATTGTTCCATAAATTGTTGTGATGTAATATTGCAATTTAATGGAAATAAATGTTCTGATTAAATTTTGATTGACAATCCAAAGTGATGCTTGTGTTTCATTGGCATTATTGTTGCCATTCTTTTCTTTTGGTATTTATTGAATGATTTACAAACTAGTTAAGAAAATATAATTTGATCCTAATTTACCTCAGTCTAGCAGAGAGCATCTACCTCACAGGAGCAGATGGCTCCATGTGTGTACATCCTTGTTTTTATTCATTGTTTTAAATCACAATTTACAGCCCACTGGGTTTAACATCCACATACTTTCAAAAGGAAACAAATCCTTGGGAAGGACACAATGTCACCAAATCAAGCCAGGTCAATCCCTGACTCTTGGGTTGAAACAGGTGCCGGAATCCTAATTATAGACTTAGGGGGTCATCACGTGTCATGTGGCGAGGATTCCTGCATGTTTTCTTCTGCGGATAGGTGGGAAAAAAATATGCGGAAACCCATCAGCAGGATCAAGAGTTCCTACCACAGGTTTTCTCAATGAAAACATGCGGAACTCCACACTTTAT
>JASCRB010469698.1:0-13468 GCA_030264475.1 Desmognathus conanti | reverse complement strand
AGGAGGCACTGCACGGCTATCTGTGGCTGTCCAGTGAATTGCGGCAATTTCATCTGCTTGACAGCGCATTACCAACACGAAGCAATTTCACCAGCTGCTGCCAGTAAGCGCTTCAATCAGCCTCCAGGTACTTCCAGCCCCAGAATCCCTCCCAGCAAGACCTGCCACTCCTGCTTGTGGCTCCTGGCCGCGTTTTACATCACCAGCTGACAGCACTTAAAAGTGCTTTTTCCCAGCGGTCAGCGAAGCAGTTGAGTGAGGCGGGTGAAGGAGGCACTGCACGGCTGTCTGTGGCAGGACAAGGCCATGATTCTTTTACCAGTGTATGGTGAGCATTTCGTTACCGCCCCCTCTTTGAGGCAAGCGCGGCTGCTCATCTTACCCTTTTTAACGTGTTTGTTCTTGTTCTATTGTTGCCGCCCCCTCGTTGAGGCAAGCGCGGTTTATTTTTATTTTTAATATGCCAGTCACTCGACATCGGGCCAAAACAGCGCTCACAGTCTCAGCAGTTACAAGCACGAGAATTTCAGTACAACCTTTGATCTCAGCCTTCGCAGTATCATTGAATAACAAACCTATTTCTGACACTGTCAACACTATGCATTCTGCAGTAAACCATCTACCAAATCCTTCATCTGCTCTGTTTTCCGGGGACTGTAATAATTCTTTAGCACAGTTGCCAGGGAATCTAAGCATGCCTAATCGTCTTTCTGTGGAATTGCATAATGCCCAATTACATACTACCATTGCTTCAATTGTTGATCTATCAGTTGGCTCTTTGGAAGACATACTTAATCAGTCTGTTATAGAATCTCAAGATATCATCTCCTCGAACACTGACACTCCAACTGGCACTGCTAATTGTGATGCTGCTATAGTTACATCTGCTCCACTGGCCACAGAGACCTCACCACAGTTAATTCTCAACATTCAGCACCTAGAAGTCATTGAAAAAATGGCATCGGCCCTCAACACTATGACCAATTTGATAGCTACACAGAAGGATTCAATTGATAGCCTTAATAAAAAGTTGGAGGACTACCAGGTCGTTAATAATAAGAATTTTGCGCAAGTTATAGCTGGGCTAAGTTCTGCTGAAAAGCTTACTCAGGAAACACATAAAAAAATTGATGTTGTTATTAATGCCCAGAAAAATGATCATGGTATAATCATTCAGTCTCTTAAAGAGACACAAAAGTTGTATTCATTCATATCTAAAGTTGAATCTAGAATGAATAGCATTTTGTCTTCTCCAACTGACCACACAAATTTTTTTCCTATTCCATCTACGAGTGTTCTTCAAAACAATTGTGTTCATGTGAGTAACTTAGATTTACCTCCTGCTTCAAATTGTCATACTGATTCTATGCCTGATACAATGCATACAATGCTTAGCAATATTGGTTTGAATCCTTCTGCACCCTTGTTTTCGCCAAGTAAGGCCACTTCTTCTGTGCCTGTCTCTCCTCATAATTCCAACAAGGCTGCATGTTCACAACCAGCCCCTGCTGTTATTCGAAGCCAAACCTCTTATTATTTTCGCCCATTGTTTTGGGAAGAGGATGGTTTCAATAACTACTCATTTAATGTGTGCAGATTTCTGGATCTATGCGCTTTACATCCATCATTAAGAGCAATAGTCAAAACTGACATAAAAAGAATCCGCTATGTTAACCAAGGCGACGGCACTGTTGTTACAAGAATCACCTTTGTTAATTCCACCATAGGGAATATTGTGTGGAAAGAAGCAGATTTCTTTCTTAGCCGTGGCTTTGAAGTTAGTAGCATTTTTGTCTCTCAGGCTGACGTACTTTATCCTAGCAATGAATTGGTTTCTGCTAAGGCACCTGTTACTAATGTTTCTACTCCTAAGAGAAAACGTTCTACTAATGAGTCAGATTATTCACAAGGTAATGTTCAGAGTAAAAAATCCCAAATAGAGAATTCTGGCAGGCTATCCCATTCCGTCACACGGGGGGTTTGTAATCTCTCTGATGCAAGTTTTTTAGCTGAGGTTTCACGAGTTCCAATTAATCTTTGACCACTCTGATAATAAATATATCGGTTGCTCTTGGAACTGCTCTGGTCTCCCCTCTGTTGTGGACCCTGAAATTTGGGATGAAATAAAGCAATTTGATTTTGTCTTACTACAAGAAACGTGGTCTACTGACGATGTCGATTTTGAGGGGTTTTCTACTATTTACCAGCATGCCATTAAAACTACTAAGGGCCACAATAGAGGTGGAATAGCAGCCTTGATTAATATTAAAACAAATTGGACCATTTTACAAGCATGGGTTGATATTCCAGGTGTCATGTGCCTTCGTATTCAATTGCCTGAATCAAATAATAGCCCTTATAAAAATATGCTATTAATTAATGTCTATCTACGTCCTGCACTGCTTTTTGCAAATGATAATCTACGGTTGCTTACACTATTTGAAAATTTGCTGACTCATGTTTGTCAATCATTTCCGAATGATTTGTTTATTTGCGGGGGTGACTTCAACCTGAGTATTTTGTATTCTGCTCTATTTGCTGATTGGGATGAGCTGTTCCCGCATATTCCCACGATTAATGTAAATGCTTCTCTTGAACCATCAGTATTAAACGTGCATTGTAGAAAGCTGCGAGACATAATCACTTCACGCAACTTGGTAATTGCCAATTCTAGACTTGAAGGTCAATATAGCTCTGATCCAACATTCAAACGAGGATCTCAATCCTCTACTATTGATTATTTTTTGTTATTAGCCCAACAATTTGGTCATTTTTTCTCTTTAACATATCACTGGTTTACAGTGAGTGACCATGCACTGATTAAGTTAAGTTTTGCTAATTCTAGTGCAGGTTTGACCAGCCATGCTAACTGTGACCCTATATTGATAAAAAACAGGGTACGATTAAACATCCCATTGCCCCTTCAACTCAGATATGGTCATCTACTCGCTGATATTAATGAACTTTCTGCAGGAAATCAGTTAGAGCCTATTAAAGCTCTTGAATTGGCTATTGTTGAGACTCGAGCTATATTGACCAGGGAAAATAAGGCACTGATAGTTAAAAATAGCATTGCCAGTTCCAATATAACTGGTAACAGCTGGTTTGACTCAGATTGCAAGAAAGCAAGAAAAGAAATTTGGCGTCTTTCATTTTCTAATGATAGAGTCTCTGCTAGTGAATGACCAAATTTAGCCATGTTGAAAAGAAGGTATCGTTTTCTGCTTAAACAAAAAAAATCTAGCTATTATGCTAATTTGGCTGAAAAACTGCTATCTGACCTTGGTAGTCATAATTTGCAGATGTTTTGGCAGACTATCAATTCTTATCTGTCTACGAGTAATACTACCAGTCCGTCTGCCAATATTCCAGAATCAACTTGGGTTCATTTTATTACAGGTCTTTATAATTCTTCAGTGAACGATTTACCTGCGTTCAGTATTGAACCCTCTGTAACTCCATTCACAACTTCAGAAAAAGTTGTTTCCATCATTAAAAATTTAAGCAGCTCTAGAGCTGCGGGCCCTGATTTATTACATGCAGGATGTTTTATCATCCATCCAGAAATATGGGCCTCGTTGTTAGTTCCTGCGATTAATTACAGCTATCATTTTTCTATTTTACCTGAATCCTGGCAAGGCTCCATACTGTTCCCCCTATTCAAAAAGGGTTCCCGGAGGGATCCATCGAATTATCGCCTTTTGGCTCTATTGGATGTAGCAGGGAAAATCTATGCCAAAACCCTCCTTGAGGAATTAAATGCATGGTGTGATGAAAATAACATCTGGCCCTTGTTTCAAACAGGATTTCGACAAGGTTTTTCAACTAACAATTTAATGACGCTGGATCTTCTCCTCGAGAAATATCTTAAACATAAGAAATATCCAATATACTTATGTTATATTGATTTCGAAAAAGCTTTCGATAAGGTATCAAGAGCTTTATTGTGGGGAAAATTTTTGCAGCTAGGGGTTCCAGCAAAATTAGTCAATGCCATTGCCCTACTTCATCAAAATACGTGGGTTAAAATCCGATGGGGTCAAAACAATGAGATTTCTGGGAAAATTCTTACAACATCAGGCCTTAAGCAAGGTTGCATACTGGCCCCCATTCTTTTTAATTTATATATTTTGGATTTAGATTTAGCAATCTCCAATAATGTTTCTATACCACCAAAGATGGGTGGAGTCAGTATACAGCTCATGGCCTATGCTGATGATATTATTGTTCTTGATCTGTCATTTTCTGGTTTATCAGCTGCCCTGGAAAAACTCTTTGCATACTGTAACAAACTAGGCATGGTGATTAACTTAAAAAAATCAAAAATAATGACCATGGGAAGAAATGCTTATAATAAATCAATGAACGTACCCACGGGCACTTTAGAAAATGTTTCCTTCTATGACTAGCTTGGTGTCAGAATTTCAAATGATGGCTCATGGTCTTCACATGTCGAATTAATTTCTAATAAAAACAGGTCCCTCACTAACTCGATCTCAAATCTGAGGAGAGCTCTGCCTGATCAAAATATACTTCCTTTCATTGAATTGTATCAATCCAAATGGCAAGGTTCAGTATTATATGCATGTGAGACCTGGGGTCCTAAGATCAAATCTCAACCAAAAAAGTGGGAGTCCTACTTTTGGAAAACGATGTTATCATTACCAAAATGTACCCCGATGGAAGTATTGAATCTCGATTTGAATATAGCCCCTTTATCTTCTACTATTCAATATCGATTTATGAATTTCATCACAAAAATTTTCAATTCATGTACTCCATCTATGTTGAAATTTTGTCTTGTGGATACACTAACGAGTGATTTTGAGTTTTTTTGGCTCAAAGAAATACGCTCCATCTGCAGCCTGGGTAATACCAATTTGCCTTCTGAAGTTACAACTGAGAGTATTAATGACTTGTCTAGCTATTATTGGAAAGAAAAATTATATTCGCATTATTTTTCTAGTTGTGTGGCACACTGTGATAAATTGCCTTCACTAGCCATGTATAGTCTAGCAAAAACACATGCAAAACTTGAAGCTTATTTGATGGTTTGTGAGTCGCCAGTTGTATTGCGTACATTTATTAAGTTGAGATTTGGCTTACTGGTATCTAAGCATTGTCTATCAGTCAGAGCAAATAAAGAGCCTGTATACTGTTCGACTTGTTTATCAACTATAGACGACATAATGCATTTGGTTATAAACTGCGTTTCTGTATCAGATATTCGGGCGCAATGGTTATGTAAATATTTTTCAAATAGTAACATCAACTTCATAGCTATGTTGTGTGAAACAAATTATGCTGATATTGTTAGAATTTACATTTTTCTAAAACTTGCCTTTTTAAAAAAGGGGTGGAGTTTATTTTAACAAACTGTTAATATTTATTATTGTATGATTTGTTATGATTTTTTTTCTTATTGCTTGTATGATCTTGTAATGCTGAAATAATGCTTAATAAAGATCAAGTTACAAACTCAAACTCAACCCAGGCTCGCAGGGAGTTGCACTGGTTTTCGGTTGCCGATTAGATCCGGTTTAAACCCGTGACTATGGTACATATGTATATGGGGCTGCTCCATTTTACCTTTGCAAATTCATGACCCAGTACACCCTAGCTAGAACTCTCGGATCCAGCACTCTTCACCTGGTGCGCTCCAGAATAAAGAAAGAACAGGGAATTGCCAGCTCTTTAGCCTAGCTTGCTGCTAAAAATTGGAATGCCGTGCCTCTTAGGCTCAGGCACAAACAGCAAACAGGTCTTTTCTGTAAACGTGTTTAACTCTTACCTAAATAATCGTGTCTAACCCTAGAGTATGGTACTTAATGTGTTGGCACTATCCTCTGACCAATCACACTCAGTCTATTTTATGCATATTGTGCTGGTTTGCGTTTATATAGCATGTGCGGCCTGATGCCTTAGGGCTCCGGGAGCATTACAAATAAATAAAATAAATATTGATCCATGCATTTCGCTTTGTCATTTGGGGGAAGGGGACCAATTGCATCACTACTCCCCTTAAGAAATCTTTTCAATGAAGCCAAGTAGATATAAACCACCTGCCTGGGTATGGCTTAGGGCCATGTAACTGGGATCATCTGAGAGCTACATAAGTGCAGCAACATTTGTGTGCTATATAACAAAAATCCATCACTGTAATAGCACAAGGTATTCCAAGTCAGATACTTCCAACCCTGAGATTACAAACTGAATTATTCCAAGTTTGCCTGTAGATTTCTATCAGATTAACTGAAAGACTAGTTTGAAAAGCCTGTGAATGGCCTGTGTTAAGAACATTACAGGCATACTTGTGATGTTCCATCCCATTTACTTAGGGGACCCATACAGCAACTGCATACCTTCCTTGATATTTATATATTTACATACCATACACTATTTTGTAGACATTATTCGAGAGGATTTGGCAGGCTAAGGCAACACCCCTGCAGCAGCGTGAGAACACCGGTGACTGGAGCAAGATTCAGGTAGCCTATTTAGATTAGGACTCAGCGGGAATCTGCCAGAAGACGGGACTGCTTCTGTGACATTTTGTGTCTACAGCTTCTTTCTGACACTCGGACCTTATTGGTCAAGACTGTTGTTTTCTACAATAATTCAGGCGACCCCGTCATTCATATGGATGGTTCAACTAATGGCAGAACTCCGCATTTGATTACGGTGAGCCTTAAGTACCAGAGTGAACCAAATGTGAAACTGGGCCTGGGGGAAATCTTGTCTACAAAATGATCTTTCTTTCTCTTCCCCTCTCTTTTAGGAGCCAATATCTATCCAGTCTTTACCAATTCCTGGGGAAGACGTATTCTTTCTGGGGTCGCCGACGGACTTAGGCGATCGGTATAGAAGAGAGGAGGATTTCCTTTCCTCTCACACCTTACCTTACTCTGTCTGCAGTCCGCTTTCTCCATAACATGAAACAGAACACTTGTGATCAATTGTGTGAGGTTTGGTAGCCTTAACTGACAGTTTGTGGGAAGCACAGTGGTCCAGTTGGCCCATTTTAGGAATTAACCTTTTGCTGGAGTGAGTCAACCCCTGTGATCCAGATATTGTATTTCCTCTCCCCTCCCTGGCATCTGCTGGACCACCTCCTTCCCATCTTAGCACCATCTGTAACCCTGATTAAAACCAGGGGTCACTATTCTAAATGCTGGCAGTTTCATACATTTGACATTAGGCTCATTCCTTATCTAAATTTCCATAGTTTACTGCTATGCTAAATTTGTACTGTTATTTTATAAGTCTATGCTCTGTAAGATGGTCTGGATTCATTGCACTGGTTATAATACAGAAGTTAAAATCAGCAATGACAGCATATTCTTAGTTTGGTACTAATATGGCTATTTTGCCATTGTAAAGTCAACGTTAAACTGGGAAGCTTTATAGCTAAAAGTCACCACTAATATGTAGGAACCTATTAACCATTCACAATTGTCTTTTTTGTGATAAATAGTTCTGTATGTTTGTCTAGTACAACTGTATCTATGAATGTGTTATTATATATAGGATCATGTCCTTAAAGACTCCCTTCACTATTTGAATGTAATGGATAATACACAATATGTAATTGATGATTTGCACAAAACGAATCGAACAATGATAGAAAGTGTTTTTAACTTTTGTATGAAGTAAGTGCATTACAATATGTATTCAGAATTGAATAAAGCATGAAAGAAAACTCAACAGGAATATGCTCTCATTCGTAGTCAGTATGACTGAGTGACATTGAGCCCCATATTGGTAGACATTGCTTATTATAAACCACTAATATGTATGCATTTCATGAACAACGATTCCAGGACAGGCCATTCCTTCAAATGAATTTTAGTGTCCGACAAAAACAGATGATGATAAAATTAATGCCAACTCCTTGGCTTCTAAATTTCATGTTAACGCAAGCCTCTGACAAATCTGTTTTTCTAACAGTCCAAATTTGAATGTGTTCAACCATTTCCCATTAGTAAATGTAGCTATGCTCCTACCGGTGTGACCCCATTGTGGCTTTAGAGGAATAAAACCCATCTCACTCAGTGGTACTGTAGAACTCACGACAGTGAAGAGGAAGAAGTGAGTGTTTCGTCCTTTTGTTTCTTTAGTTCTAAATTAGTACACTGAGGCTAGACGCAGATTCGTTAGAATGCTGTTGTGCGCCAATAGCAACAGTTTACTTATAGCTGCCTGCACAGTATGTGCATCTTCTGGACTGAAAAATGTTTGCTCAATGTAGTTTGTGCAGGGAGTATTTAAGTGTGTGACTGTATAGATTAACTGCTGTCTAGTCAGTTCCTAATATTTTTCCTTCACACTATATGAAGCATATGAACAATTGCAGCATCTGCCTGGATTTAAATATCACTGACCGTATATGAAGTCAGTGTAGAAATCCCGAAACATTGGAATCGGAAGAAATTTGTCAGCACCTATAGTTAAAGCAGAATCTTTGACAAGCTGAAAATGGACTGGACAAAGCTAGTGTCTAAAAAAAGCTGAGTCTTCTTGTACTGTGAGTTTCTCCTCCATATTGAGTTAGTCATGATTAGAGGCTAAGAGCAACATGGTTTGCACGTTTGCGGGAAGTCTCAAGCGTAGTTTATGTAAAGCATTGTTGAACAGTGCTTGCTAATACCAACACAACCATGCCCCCACTCAGCCAAAATGCCTCCACGGTTTGCACATTTTACAAATTAGCATGTTGCCCTCACACTACGTGGATGGATGAAATTATATCTGGATCGGCACAGCAGTCCCTTGTGAGCGACAACAGAAAGCTAGAGGCAGTTCTTGCTGCAGTTGCCTGGCCGGCTCGCTAACGGAATGCTGATAAAGCGCAGTCATGCCTTCGAGGCACAAGCACTGGAAAGCTGCTACTTTCATAGGCCAGCCTTCCTCTGACAGCACTGACATGGTGCTAGTGATAGCTAAGATAAATATCAGCATCTTAAAGTTATTAAAATAACACATTTGTTTAGACATTCTCCCATCATATACTTACTGAATAATGCCTTTTCTATGCCGCACAAACATTTGGGCATTACTTCATATTGAGCCCAGCGGGTACCAATCACAGGACAATATCAATTCAACAAAATGTACATATTTACACCTTGTTACAAGAGATTTTTAGAGGTTTACATCTCCAAACACAAAAAGCACTTGAGAGGGCATAAGTTAGCCTTGCAGATCTTACAAGGCTGTTATTATTGGAAAGACAGTGGGGTTATCCTTTCAGAGTCAAAGCTAGTCTAATACAGCACAGAGTTAAAAACAGGTTTACACAGCTTTTGTTGTCCTGGATTTTATCCGCTGACCCTACTATTCCCCAATGGACACATTTTATACAATGTTATTTGTCTCCATAACTTGGTGGTTCGAAGGTGGGTTCCCAGTTCCAATTATGGCCAGTTCAAACACCGTGTGCTTGAACTGGCAGCATCAGAGCAATATATTTAATAATGGTTGGCCGTATTATAGACAGGGTGAATGGGTGGACAGGAACTGCAGGGAGCACCAAGATTGGCATACAATGTCAGTGTGAGAAGTAGGAAGGCTCACCAGATAAGTTTGAAATCCATTTCTACCCGTTTTGATATACTGGAATCTCTGAAACAGATTGACAGTCAACCACATTGACAAAAATCCCTCCATTAAATTGGTTTCCTGAAATTGTGCTGGGTTAAAATCCTCTAAAATAACCCAGACTTTGTGACATGTTGCAGTGGGTTTGATTTGCTTCCCCCTCTCCCTCCCCCCGGAAACCTGAATAATAGAGATGGTAGTTTTGGAGGGGGTACAAGAGTGTTCATATTTTTCCAACTGATAGCATGCACAGCAGAATAGCAGTGGGGTTTGGCCTGTTTTGTAAAAATTAACCCCTTTGGTTTATCATGAATATCAAGTAAGGTGTGGCAACAAAATTATGTATATTATCTATGGTAAATTGATAAACCCCGATAATATGTAACATCTGTTTACAGCCAAGGCAAGATATTGCGTTATTTTATGATACTCTGTCCGAAGTGATAAATAATTCTGGGAATATGTTTTAGTTAGATGTGGCTGAAGGTTTAGTTGTAGGCTAGTTTAACTCACAGATTGGTCTTTCCAAGTTAAACTCCCACGATTCTACATTAATGAGCTCTGGAATGTTACTGATGCAGTGGGGAGGGGGCCTTGCACAGCGATATAGCCACGGTAAAATTGTTTAAGTTATGGAGTCACAAGGATTGCGTTTTTTCAACGGCAGGATAGTTGTGGCTATTCCTGTCAAGCCCACCTATAGAACACAACCATTGTACACATGATTTTATAATAGCGTCTGGAAATTTGTGAACTTGGTTCGAACACCTTGACATCTTAGAGAGAACAGATAGCGATCATTTTAACTCATTACTAAAAACAACAATGGCCGAGTGAAGTTGCCCCAAATAGTAGCCAGGCATTTGTATGTAAGTTTTACAGCCCTGCAAGTTTGCTCGTCTATAAACAACATTGAATGTGTGGAGAGAGCACTAAGGGTAGCGGCTTTATCTGCCATGTTGGTTGGGATAGGACACAGCTCTCAAAGAGCTGTACGAGCACACCCCATGCCACCATAAGTCCATTGGTGTAAAAAAGCAAAAAAAAAATTATTTGCAGAGTTTATTAAAAACGAGACCTAGAGATCAGCATTTGATAATTTCATGTCACCAAATTTATAAAGACCAACTAAAAGATGTTAAACATAGAGCTAATGTTTCTCTTATTAACTCATTTGAGGAGGTCGCACTTTCTGAAGATGCAAAGCAATTTTGGCTAATGGCACACCAAATACGGACTGGTAGAAACAACTATAGACCAATAGAACCCTCCATCCTGCTGCAACAATGGGTGAATCATTTTTAGTAAGTTTTATAGATTGCCAAGTGGGGGGGAGGGGCTTCTTTACATCTGCAGAAGAGTAATTTGGAGTGTTCGGGATCCATGCCCAGTTTATCAATCCTAACAAAAGCGGTGGAAATAGTGTTAAAAAAACTAAAAACGAGACAAAGCACTAGGACTTGATTATATTCCCTTAGATGCATTTTTTTGATTCCTTTTTAAAAGTTTTTTTTTTTTTTTTAACGAGGTTTGATTAACACGGGAAGATCGCAAATATATTACTCATCTATAAAAAAGGCAGCAAGGCGGAGTCAGGTAATTAAACCATCTCCTTGATAAATGTAGCTTGTAAAGTTTTTTGCATAGTCATAGACAACAAACTAACTTTGCTTAGAAGACACTCATGTCCACCTTGTAATATGGTTTAAGTCAGGGGTTGGCAAGAGACTACATTTTTATAACATGTTCTATAAATATTTGGCTAACGGGGGAGAGTGTATGTTGCGTTTCTGGATCTAAAAACTGGTTTCGGCTCAGGTAATTGTTCAATTCTATGGTGAGCTTTATCAGAGAGCATGGTAGCATGGTATACCCCCAGCCATTGTTGACACCATAAAGCAGTTGTAGAATAGCGCAAGTTGTAAGACAAGATTGCCTGTTGGTGCCCTACCTTTTAGAGTCTATATAGATGGTGTTGTGTAATATCTTCAAGAGCTGAATGTGCCCTGTATTAGTGGAGTAAGCGTCCCAGTTCTATTATACCACAACAACACTGTGCTCATGGCCAGAACCCCAATAGAATTACAAAAACTGGACAGATTTTCAAACTTTATGGGCAAACTGTATTTAGAAGTTAATCATGAAAATTATGCATTTCAGAAAAACCAGGACAGCAAAAGGTTTAAAAATTTACTAAAAAAATTGAAACTGGAGGTCGTTGATGGAGAAGTTATCGCTTGGCTGTAAGATTTTATGTTTCATGGAACATTTGCAATTGAAGTGTAAGCAGGAAAATGGTTTGGTTTGATTTAGCGAATGCAAAATAAGTATCAACACAATGTTTAGGCAATTACACTATTTATAAGGTCAAACCATATGAAGTGCTTCGATATATGGGGAAATATGGGGGTGGGAACAGAGCTTTTAAATAGCAAAGAATGACTAAAAAATTGTTGACCATTCTTTTCTCTATCACATCTGTTTTCTTGTTTAGAAATTAATGCAACCCCTATAAGGGTAAAGTTGGCTTTGGAATAATTTAATTACTAGAGATGTAAAGGATTTTTTCAGACAAAGTTGTTGCGATTTACTCAGAAGTTCGAATGTCTAATAATAAATGGCTACATTTTGTAAAGCAAGGTTTAGGACTCATTGACATGGATATTAAAATATATGATATTAAATTGTCTTATTATGAGGCAACCACGTATTTCCAACAAGTTATGGTACAATAACCAGTCAATAGTAAGCGATGAGTTCAGTTACCACTTATTGCAGCACGCTGATGGAGAAAAAATTTGCCCTCATCTGCCCCACAAACCATAGTTGGAAGGTCCTTGCAGTGTTCCTGTAATTTGGTTTCAGAAGATAATCCACGTGATTTTTTTTCCCCTCTACTGAGACAGTCTTCAAAAAGGTTTTCCTTCTGCTTTGGAAATCCATAAATTATAGAACAATTGCTTAAGTTTAAGTTTAAGTTTAAGTTTAAGTTTAATTTATTTATCGTGCAGGCTCACCCTTAGGCCTCAGTGCACTCCAGCAGCGTCACAACCAAACACAATCAGCAAACGTCATAACAGAGGATTATCCAATATCAGAGAAAAATACCTCAGGTTGCATCCTTAAAGAAAACAGTTTTAACATCCCTCTTAAAGGAAGAAAAGGTCTCTGTATTCCTAATCTGAGCAGGAAGCATATTCCAGCATATAGCAGCTTGATTTTCAAAAGAGCGCCCACCAAAAGTAGTTAACTTGAATCTTGGTGGTTTCAGCACAATAGCAGCAGAGGATCTCAGCAGGCGATTTGGTGCTGAGACTTTTATCTTATCAGATAGATATTTAGCGGCACTACCATGAATACACTTATGGACAATAGTGCAAATCTTATGTCGAATTCTGTGTTCCACAGGAAGCCAATGTAATGCCCTTCTTGCTGATGAAATATGGGTGTGACGTGAGATGCCTGATACAGCACGCACAGCATCATTTTGGATCACCTGCAGGGTATGATGGACCTTCTTGTCTGCACCTGCCATAAGGCTGTTGCAGTAATCCAATCTAGAATTAATCAATGCTCCTGCCACACGAGCCATATGATCTTTTGATAGGAAAGCCTTAATCTGTCTAAGCAGTTTTAAAATATATGCACAAGAAGATTTAAGTTTGAGCGCATGATTTGACATAGATAGCTGCGCATCAAGCTGAACTCCCAGAGTCTTTACCACAGAGGAGGCATCAATAATACTATCACCAACACAACAAGATTTATATTCCGGGGGTAAGCTTGTCAATTTATGCCTGGTGCCTAACAGGAGTATCTCAGTTTTCTCGCTGTTCAGTGCTAAACCATTAAAAGCCATCCAATTCTGAAT
>JASCRB010458641.1:0-13562 GCA_030264475.1 Desmognathus conanti | reverse complement strand
CCTGAGCTCCCTATTCTTTTTTTCACCAAAAAAGATCAGGGCCCCCGTTGGCGACCGGAAAGGGTGTATGAACCCCTTTTAAAGGCTTTTTTCATATACTGTTTCAGAACAGACTCCTCATGGAGACTGAGAGAATAAATTCTCCCATGCAGAATTGGCTGACTTGGCATTAAATCAATTACACAGTCAACCCCGTTCTCATGTACAGGGATAAACCATGGACGTCCCTGGTTTAACCAGGGTTAACCAAGGATAAAATCCATGGACGTCCATGGTTTATCCCTGCTTTTATCCGTGGTCTTCCCTGGAAAACCACAGACGGTAAATGGCTCAGGGATAAACCATGGAAAACCATGGTCTTCACAGGCCATGAAAACATTGACGTACATAGATGTGACACGTGACTTAAACAAGGAAAACCACGGACATCCAGGGACATGTGAAAACATGGAAAACCACGGACGTCCATGGACAGGTGAAACTGGCAGTTATTCAACATATTAGAGTTCTCCCTGGTTGTGCATGGTTATCCTTGATTAATACCTGGTCATCAATGGAGGGCTATGGTCATGCTGTCCATGTTGTGATGGATATACATGGTTATCTCTGGTCCTTCATAGCCATCAAGAACAAGCAGAGTATGAGCAACATTATGGGTCTACCATGGTTGTTCATTCTTGTCAGTGGTCTGTACAAGGATATCCAGAGAAAACCATGGTTTATACCATTAACCCCTTAACTGCGAAGGGGTTCCGACTTGCCAGTGCCTTTTTTGGGCTGTTTGGTTTTGTGCCCAGTTAGAGGCCTGTAACTTTTGATTGACTTGGCCAATCACAGGCATTTTCGACTACTTTTCTTCTTACAAGATGGGCAATCTAATAACACCAAAAAATGGGGATTAACACATGGATGCTGTCTGAAATTTACAAGAACGTGTGAAAATTGTGTTTTTTCAAAAAATGCGAAAGATTTGTTGTGTGCATGAGATCAACGAATGGTTTGCAGTTCTGAAATCACCATGTTTGCCATTTTCCAGAACAGGGTTTCAAAACAAATTCTGTGGTAATTTCTATAAGATTTCAATGCTATTGTCAGGTGGGTCATTTCTTCAATATTGCATGCAATGCACATGCCTTCAGATTTTGGTTAAGAAAGGTGAGACAAAAAAGCGCAATTCGAGCAACTCCTGCATTTGTGAACAGCTGAGAAAATGCAGACAAACCAAAAAAATGGCCCCATAGCACTGACAAAAAACGAAATTTTGTAAAAAAATACAAAAAAATAAATTTGACAACATTTGCAGCTCTAACGTCTAGAATGCTTGGTATCTCTGGAAACGCAGTGCACCACTACGAAGCCCTAACGCATGCCGTCATAGCAAAATCCAATGTGTGTTGGTTTTCAAAAAGTTGGCGACACCCGGAGGCAGCAAGTGTAGTGTGCTAACAGTTGACAGTGGAATATTAGAACAATCCTCGAGCCATTTGCACATGAAAATAGCAGATGAACAGTTTGTTTACCTTGACAATTCATACATGTCTAGAAAGTAGACATGTACATGGGTTCAGGGATGGGTAACTTTATGACCAAAACCGAATGTGGCATAGCCATGATACTTTTCCAAAAGAATATTTTTTGAATGCAGTGTAACTTTTCTAACATTGGTGTACGCTAGGGCATGGAAAAAAGGTAGGGTAAATAACTGCCAGCCACATGGGGCACACCTCCAAAGGTTACCCTCTTGAAAAAAATCGGTACCCACACATGGGTAGATACAGAAAAATTACGGATGAGGTGAGGACAGTATATATATATGGTAATAATGTCAATCCACAGAAAACAGTTTGGGGCAGCAAAATCTGCTGCGACATAACCTGCAATTAATGAAACCCCTGCAAATCATACATGAGGACGTCCTAACGCATGCAAAGGTGGGTGAGAGTTGATCGCACCAGGTTTACTAACCAGAATGCCCAGCGGTATACAGAAAGGTTGCTAAATTTACAGATTTTGGCCAAATTGGCTACAAGAATGGTGATCCAACGTGCCGCCATCAACACAGGGCACCTCACCAAGCATACTCCCTACAATGAAGCTGTTGCCACCCATGTGTCGCGGCACCCAAGACACGGGCGGGAGGAGGGCACAAAATGAGACATGATAATGTTGAGCAGAGAACTCATTTTAGGGCAAAAGACCTAGATGGTCAGGTACTTACTTCTTGACCTTGGGGACACAGAAAGTGAAGGAAAACCCTGCAAATCATACCTGTATGAAAAGAGGACATCTTAATGCATGCAACAATGGGTGACTTGTGCCAGTCACACTAAGTTTTCTACCCAGAATGCCCAGCGGTATATGGAAAAGTTGCAAGGTTTTTAGACAAATTGGCCACAAACAAGTTGACCTACCATGCCACCATCAACACGGGGCACCTCACCCAGTCTACCCATACTCCCTACGATGAAGCTGGTGCCACCCATGTGTGGTTGCACCCAAGCAACGGGAAAGGGGAAGGTGCAAAATGAGGCGTGGGAATGTTTAGCCAAGAACTCATATTTTAGGGCAAAAAAACCTAGATAGCACTTGCTTTTTGACCTTAGGGACAGACATCTAGACAACCCCTGCAAATAATACACATGCAAAAAGAGAACATCCTAACACATGCAACGGTGGGTGACTTGCGTTGGTCACACTAAGTTTACTACCCAGAATGTCTGGCAGTACATGGAAAAGTTGCAAAATCAACAGGTTTTTTGCCAAATCGGCCACAAAAAAGGTGACCTAAGGTGCCGCCATCAAAACGCGGCACCACACCCAGCGTACCCCTACTCCATCCAATGAAGTCGGTGCCACCCATGTGTGGTTGCACCTAAGCCACGGGAGACGGGGGGTGCAAAACGAGATGTGGTGATTGATTTTTCTGTAGGATGTCAGTGTAGCATCCATAAAGTTTTGTGTCTTGAGTGGCAAGATGGCCAAGAAACCCACAAACACCATACAGTCCCAAACAGAGGACTCCCCGATGCACGAAATGGTGTGCAACTTGCATGGGTTACACTAGGTTCACTACCTAGGGGAAAATTGAACAGTAGCAAAAATGAAAAAGAATTATGCCACATTGGTTTCAAAACAGGTACTGCAATGTGCAGGCAAACAAACTACCTTCTATTTCGTAGATGCACGGGTACACCAAATTAGCAGGTGAGGGACACAAAATGAGACCCAGAATGCCGGGTGCTAAGTGGGAAAATTACAGCTTTGTGTCATATTGGCTTAAACATTGGTGCCTGTAACATGCTGGCAATCACGCAAAATACCTTCTCCTGCGTACCTCAACTTCTTACAAGCAATTGGTGCTGACATCCGTGGGTGCACTAAACATGCAGTTGAGGGGAGGGCGCCAAATGAGACCCCGAAGGTCGGGTGAAAAAGAGAAAAGTGGCAGAAATGACAAGAGTTTGGCAGGATTGGGTCTAAAGCATGCACTACAATATCCCCACTAACCCTATATTTGTGTGTGTGTTGCGTGTAGGATGTTTTAGGTTACCTAGGTGGCAGTGTGGCTGTGTAGGTACACAGCCACACTAACACCTTGGTAAGCTAAAAGCTTACAATAACAGAATACACAGTCTGGGTACTCACCAAGATGCTGCTAGGATGTCCTCTTCACCAACTACCTTTGTAGCTGAAGGGCGAGCATCACCAGATGGGCTCACTGTCACAATTCTTCCGCTGATGAACTGAATGTTCCCTATAAATGCAACAAAATATATTTTCAAAAATCAATGCAAACACAGCCCTACTGAAAACACGCTTCCAAAAGAGTGGTTTCAGAACATGCTCATTGAGATTGAAATATCCAAAAGAGTGTGCCATAGATATTTGAGGCACAGACAAATGGTTCCCAAAAAATGGAAATGAGCTCACAAAAGAGAACAAATACGCATAATGACTTGAGCGGATTTCCTCAGTGTGCGGGCCCGCATCGCGGGCCCTGTTCACCTGTGTCATGTGTAGAAAATAGTTTTGTTTTACAGTTTATCGATGTAAACCGTAAAGCAAAATTATTTCCTGGTCGAAACACACACTTTACTAGAGAATGGGGCCGGAGAAAGGGGCCCACTTACTGAGGTAAGGAATTTACTCCAAAACCCTACTCTAAGCAGGGGGTTGGCCCCTGCACCCACAGCTCACCTCTTTCCACCCATTCCCCTGCACACACCATTTAATTCCTTGTATCCCAGTAAAGACTATCCAACCCATTCCCTACCGCCCCCTGCAAACACTATTCATCTTCTACCGACCCCCAACAAACACCTTAACTGTTTCCCTTAGAGCGGATTCATGTGGTGGCATGAATCCGCTCTAAGGGAAATTGATAATCCACCAAAGTGTGTCCTTAGCAGCAGCTGCGCTTATTCCGTGCAGCCGCTGTGTAGGACACGCTTTAGTGGATTGCGCTTTGAAACGTGCTGAAAACGTATGAAAAGAACTAAAAAGCACCACAGAAATACCCACAACAGTATCAGAATGAACGAAGGTTGAAAATGCAATTAAGTTCTGAATGTTCTGGTTCTAGCATCTGCTCTCCTGTGCAATGGCATTTCCACCTCTTGTTTCACCCACACAATGCCTCTCTTGAGTAATGGCGCTAGCAATGCTTGCTGCATGGGCTCCTGGACTCAGAAAACTTAAAAGGAGTGGCATTATCAACGACTGCAGCCTTTCAGAAAACTCACAACTAATGACGTTGCCGATGCATGTCACATCTATCCAAGGACTCAGAAAAGTACCACGGTGGGTGGGCGTAAGAGGTGGGTGCTGTATGGATGGTAGAAGTGGGGTGTGGGAGAGAGGGATGGAAGAGAGGTGGGGGAGTGAATGGGCAACTGAATGAGAAGTGAACAGGTGCATGAATGGATAAGTGAGCAAATGGGTAGGAAAGTGGGCATGAGTGAATGTGTTTGAATTGGAAAGTGGGGGGCTGTGGGTGGGTGGGAGGTGAGCGAGGAGATGAATGGGTAGGCATATGAGTGAGTAGGAACATGGGTGGCTTGATGATTGGCTGAGTGAATGAGTTGATGGGTGGGCAAGTGATGGGCGGGAGAGACTGGATGGATGGCAGCCTACCCTTAGAAACAGCAAGGCAGGCAAGTGATTGAAAGAGTAGACTATTGAGTGAGAGGACAAGTGGGTGGATGGTTTGGTGAGTGGTAAAGGGAGTTAAGGCCAGAGTGGTTGAGTGGTTGGGTACGAGAGTGAACATAAGGATTGGTGAGTGACCCCCACCATCAGACACAGCAAAGCAGGCACTCATTCTCACTACCACCCCTTCCACCTACATAATTCAGAAAAGACTTGGAATTTTTTTATAATCTTTACCTGCAAAAAAGTCATACATACATATTCCTACTCTCGTAAGAACACAACCCTTAAACACAATGGTATTCAACACACATACCTCTAAATTTCTTCTGACGACGGGTCCACTCTCCAAAACCAATTATTGTGGCGCACCAGGTTTGCATTTTATTTTCAGTGAGGAACTGCAAATACAGAAAAACATGTTATAGAAAAGTCTAAAAAGTCAATACATCTAAACACTGGAAAGAAAGAAAGAGGTGACACACTATCACATGTTCTCACACAACACAAACAGGTGAATATTCCAATATGTGCGGGGGCATCAAATCAAGCCATCACTCTGTTCAATACCGAAGGCATACTACCTACTTTTCTAGGCCACCAAATGCATTTGGTGGCAGCGACAGCAAAACCATGCCTCTACAACAGAATGCAGATATGAAGTAATGATTTGCTGGGGCCTCCTAACGCTCATGGCCCCAGCGAATCTCGAAGTGGGCATGCGCAGAACATTTGGTGAATGAGCATTGCACACTCACCAAATGTTTTTTGGAAAATCCTGCAGGTGCTGCACACCATTTTGGTGCTTGGTGCACAGAAATCGTGTACAGGGATTCACTGGCAGAGTTGTTGCAAAATGCACAGCGCATATAAATTTGAACTGCTATGGTTCTCACTCCTTTAGCACTAGATATAGCACTGTCTTGGGACACTGAAAGTTCTTCTGGAACAGTGTTCTGTTTGGTAGCAACACAGTGCACCAATGACAAGAGCCAAGAAATACAGTAACAGCCATTATTCTGCTGAGACTCCGGTATGGAGTCTCAGCACCTTATAGGCATGCACAGCCCAAACTGCAGACAGAAAACAGTGATGGGCATTATGTCACTGAGACACTGGCAGAGTGATAAAGCACAAAACAGATGAAATTCAAGGTGAAGGCAGAGGGAAAAAGTGGAAGGCAAAGCCAGACAAACAGAATTGTAGGCTTAAATCAGGGGGTGTACAACTCAAATTAGTACAGGGGTCAGAGAAGCGCAGCTGTGTGAACTGGGCTGGAACATAGCCAGAGGTTTGTGGGGGTGGGTTCTCCCCCTAAGAAATTTATATTGAATGAAGTCAAAAATAGCCATTTTGAGATGTACTTAATGTTTTTAGTTTTCTGCCTTTTGGTGTTGTCAGGCACCATGAGGCTAAAACTCTTACTCGTGTGTGCGCTTCTTTTTGCTTGCATGCCCTTTCGGCGACAGCCGGCTGGCAAACTACTTTTCACTCGGCGGAAGCTTATATTGAAACGTTATCCCTCCATCAGTGCTACCTAGTAGCAAGCACTGGCAGAGAGATAAGACTTCAAGCACCTCTTTAACTCTCTCCTTTCTTCCCTTTCCCTCCCCTCTCTTCCCTTCCTCGACCATCTTCACTTCCCTGCCCGACTTGACCATCTGCAGTGCGACACACACATACCTGCAATCATACTCCCCGCAACAAAATAAAATTTCATATAACTAATCCACATACTGCCTGCGTTGATTAACCAGACTCCAATAGCATTTCTATGATCCTTGCAAGCTGCTGATCTATCGGTGGTAGACCTATTTTGCCTATGTCTGCGAAATAGAAGAAGGCTTACAGCCAATGGATCACCAGCTTGCAAGTAGCAGGTAAGTGCTGCTGCAGTTGGGTTAATCAAGACATACAGCATGCGGGTAAGTTTTCTCACCTAACCTACCCCCCAACTACCCAGCAGGTGCACAAATAAGCACGAAAACACATATAGCAGGCATGTGCACACACAGACACACATATGCTCAGAATTCAACAGAAATTTAAACTAACTCCAGCATCAAGCTGCTCTAGCGCACGAGGACAGGAATGGTGTGGAGAAGGGCATATAAATGGAAAAAAAGGTCTGCCGAGTAAAGAGAAGCGGAGAGGAAAGGGCACAAACCTACAACAGGGGCATGTACATCCAAACAAAGCAGGCGCACACAAAAACACCAGTCCAGGGTGTTTCAAGGTTTACAAGAGACGAGAGCTAAGCCCAGCCTGCTAGGAATAAATCCAAAGCCATTTCATTGCTTAGTTGCTTTTTGTTAAGATTACAGCAGTGTGACTGAAATTTCCTTTCCTTTCCATCGGGGCTATTGGCAGGACACTCAGGGGGTAATTTAGCATCCTTAGCATCCGACTCCACCACGACGCCCAAACACCAATGTACAAGAAGCCGCATACACACCAGCATTCCAGGCACAAACATAAAACTCAAACCCCACCCTCCAACTGCTCCACACGCACCACTCCCAGCAGAGAAACTTCACCCTGCCCCCGATAGAAAGCCTTCACCCATACCGCCCCAACCCATCTATGGCCTCACCAGTGCTCCCCCTCACCATCCCACCCACAACCTCACCAGTCCCCCACACCACATCTCTTCCCCCTACCACCCAGTCCATACCTTGCCCCTAAACCCCCTCACACCCACCCAATAACTCACCTCTACATCCCCGCCCACCACATTCCTTGCCTTACTAGCCCCGGCCGATCTAATGCCGACCTTAATACCACGTACCCACCCAATACCTCTCCTCAACACCCTACTCCCACCCAATAAAACACTTCCAACACCCCCACCTTCCAATGTCTCATGACCGCATCCCATAAATCTGCTGCCTTAGCTCGCCACCCCACCTGCACCTCACTTCAGCACCCCAACCACCCATGTCTCACTTCATCAACTCCCACCCACCAGTGTCTCAGCTCATCAACCGCCCATGTCTCACCCCACCACCATCGTATGGTTCACATTAACACCCCAACCATGTCTCACTGCACCCTCCCCTACTCACACACCAATGTCGCACTCCCATGACCATCCAGCATGCAGAAAACTAATGGCACTGGCCAATGCTCATTAAGTTTGGTAACATAACTATTGTGCTACAGGAAGTCTCAATGTGCAGGAGTGCTCAAGTTCCTGCAGTAGGGGTATTTTGTGAATTCCAAGACACTCAGGCTTAGTCCAATCTCCCTTATAAAAAAAATCTGCAGTATAATGTAAAAACATTCTGTAGGCTTGGTACTGCAGTCTTTTGGACAAAGTAAACTGCAGTACATTCTACAGTATATTTACTGGTGTAGAGGGTATTAAGGTGGGTTGGATGACTTCCCACCTTAATGCCCTCTACCCATCCAATACCCGCACCTGCCAATGTCTCATGACCACATCCCATCAATCTGCTGTAATAGCTCACCACCCCACCCCAACCACCAATGTCTCACTTCATCAACTCCAACCCACTAATGTCTCAGCTCATCAATGCCCCCATGTCTCACATTACCACCCCCAACCATGCCTCACTGCACCTGATCCCCAGCCCACACACCAATGTCTCACTCCTATGACCATCCAGCATGCAGAAGACTAATGGCATTGGCCAATGCTTGTTAAGTTAGGTAACATAACTGAAGCACTGCAGGAAGTCTCAATGTGCAGGAGTGCTCAAGTTCTTGCCGTAGGGACATTTCACGAATTCCAAAACACTCCGGCTTAGTCCAGTCTGCCAGGAAAAAATTAAAGTTCAAATGCTGTTATTGCTCCCATTTACCTTCAGTTAAAGGACCAGTCGGTGCAAAAATCACTCCTAATTTTTAATACTGCATTTTAAAGTACTCAATTAGCACTTTAAAATGCATATTTTCTTAAAGCAAAAGTCAGGAGTGCTTTTAGAGATATGATGATGTGACATTGCCTCCACACTCCACCTCAGCAGGCTTGCCAGACGAACATGCGTTTACTTTATTTTATGTAAATGTGACTGCCACCAAGTGGTGTTTTATGACCCTCCACAACTTTCCTGGAAATAGATGCTGTTATATTATGGGCTGTGAGGGATGCTTGCCCTCGGAAACACCAGTCATCTTGTTTTATCTGCTGAAAGCCAGAAATCTAATTGGTTTATTACCCTATTGCTAAGCAACTCACTAGCAGAGCAACTGACCGTCTGCACTTAGAAACAAACTGCCTCGCTTAACAAGATGCAAATGTTCCCAAACTGTATTTTTAAAATACAGTATGAGCAAACCAATAGAAACGTTTCCTTTAAAAAAAATATGCATTTTATGAATAAAACTTGAGATTATGAAAAAAAAAAAATATGCATTTTAAAGTGCTAATTGAGTACTTTAAAATGCACTAAAAACAATTAGGAGTGATTTTATTTTTTACTGGACTCGTCCTTTAATATTACAGCAGTGCAATTTCCATAAATTTCATTTGGGATTTTTGGAGGATACTTGGGGCTTTAGTCCCCTTGGCCCCTCCAAACCTCGCTGCTGACCACCCTTCCCCCTCCCCATCACAACAACGCCTATGTCCTGCAGGCCTGAGTGAAGATTAGAGGCCGGGCATCAGCGTGCATGGAATTTTAACAACACACGTTTCAAACGTTTAATTCACTTTTCCTAAACCTTTACATCCTGACTCCCGCACACGTGCCCTGTCTTATCGGCCTCTCTCTCGTGCTCTCCCTCTCCCACAAACACCTCGAGCCTTCCATTCCCGCGATTCACCCAAACAAAGCTTCAAGCACATTCCTACCTTCAACTATTTTGTGCATTTGCATTTTCTTCTGCGAGCCTCACACCATCAGCAAAGGTAGGAACGCTGGATCGATTCGTCTGTCCTTCTGTGGGAAAATAATTGAACGAAAGCGCGCTAGCTGCTTGATTCAAAAGTTATACGATGCTTTGCTTCGGCAATGCGATGACGTCAGCGCGCCTGCACGTCAGGATTCAGGCATGCCGGGTTTTGTAGTCCCTCAAATGATTGAATGCCTTTCAGGTTTAGCTTTCAAATGAGGGAAAAGAAGAAATCCTGTACAAAGACAGTACAGTATGTATTTTGATTATGTTAAAAATATGTACAGTATGTACAGTATGTTTGATTATGTTAAAAATAAATACAGTATGTTTATGTTAAAAATATGTACAGTATGTTTGATTATGTTAAAAATATACAGTTTTTTTAATTATTTACAATAGAAATTGAAACCAAAAATTCATGTATGCAGTTTTTTGTGCCTTTTGAAGAGGAAGTGGATTTTCTTTAACAAAATATATATAGAGAATACATTTCCGTTACGTGTGAATTATGGACAAGCATTGCCATTCAATGGTTCTGGGGATGTTGTAATAAAGCACAAGTCCAAAGGCTTTTTAAATGTCACCAGAACCATGAGATGCCATTCTTGCACCATAATTCACAAACTACCTGTGATGCATTTTTTATTTATGATGTTTTATATCATGCTTTTCTTTGGGAGTTCAATTACTTAGCAGAGGGGTTTAAAGGTGTTGAAATCATGATCCCCCTCCCCCCTTATAGTCCACTGAATCATGGGTGTTTCCAGGTTTTCAATGAACTCGGGGCTAAGCCCACACTGCCAGGAATACATGAACATTTAAAAGCCCATTTATTGCTCTCATTTGCGTGGTTAACATTACAGAAGCGACATGCGCAATTTCCATTCTTTTCATCTGGGGCTATTGCCAGGGCACTCGAGGCTTAAGCCCCCTTAGCCCACCCCTAACGATGGCTCTGCATTAAATTACTTTCCAGAAAGAGTTTCCAACAAGGGGATGCATGTAAGTGACTATATCTCAGCTGATATTGTAGCTACAGACTCCCATGATGGCTCATTTAAAAGCTACAAGTCTACGAATTGTAGTGACATCAATACTGTGATAGCCCTTAATTTATGCAAAGGCAAAAATTGATGGATGTGAGTACGGAATAACTCACAGAAACAGCTTAAAGCTGCTCCACATCCATTATTCTTTAGCCTGCATGTGCCGTTACCTCCAGAGTGAGGCCGATATGCAAATCAGCTCTGACACCACCAATGGCAGCAGTCAGGCCTGAACTGCAAGGTTCTCACTCCTTCAGCACGAAATCACATGCAATCCCCGAGACCAGTTTTGACCTTGTAGGGCCTCCTCAGTGGAGTGTAGTTTGGTCACTAGGCACACCAGGCCATTGGGGACCCATGCCTGGGCCCCCTCACCCAGTTGGTGTGACAAATATGCAAAGACAAAAATTGATGGATGTGAGAACGGATTAACTCACAAAAACAGGTAACCGCTCAAGGCAGCCTTGAGCGGTTACCTGTTTCTGTTTGGCTGAGGGGCCCATACATGGGTCCCCCAAGGCCTGGTGTGCCTAGAGACCAAGCTACACTACACTGAGGAGGCCCAACAAGGCCGAAATTGGTCTGGGGGTTGCTTGTGATTTTGTGCAGAAGGAATGAGAATCTTGCAGCTCGGGTCCCAACGCCTGGTGAAGTTTTATGCTATATTAGCGGCAATACATATTGCTGTACAGTCTTAATCTCTGCAAGCTGTACCATTACCTTTTCTGAGCGCCTGCATGCTGCACGCGCTCGCTCTGACACCACCATTCTCCCTGGGGCATTGCCCCAGTGAGAATCCTGCAGGTAAGGTCTCTCCCCTGCTGCCAATATGCAAATAAACTGACAGTGTGGGGCAAGGACAAAAACCCTTAGAAGGGAAAAACCTGGAGATCTGCTGTAGAGGAATCAGGAGGCTTTTGAAGCAGGAGATCCTGAGCTGGAAAGGACTCTGCCAAGATTGCCGGGCAGAGCTGAAGTCCGGGAGCTGCAACAGGACACCTGAGCACAGGAGGAATGAGGTAGGAGGGGACAGGGGAGAAAATGAAATTTCCACGTATGGAAAATTAGACCAGAAAAACGAGGCAGATATCTGTGAAAACAGGATTGGGAACGAGATTTATAACAAGTGTTGAGGACACTAGGAAAAAGAGAGCGCTGAGATGCACTTACCACCGGCTTATAGGGTTTATATTTCTGGCATCTCTGCAGTATCGGAGCCTAAAGACAGGCGCTGGCATGAGCACAGAGGAAGACCCATGGATGCAGTGCCTATAACGATGAGGGCAGGATAGGGGGATGAGCCGTAAGCAAAGGAATGGCAAGAAATGCACTGGGCTGTTTGCCTGAAGCAACTTAGAGCACGTAGAATGTGAAGGACGGGATTGGTGTCCGATAAGCAAGGAAGGAGGTATAACAGGATGCCTCCTCAAGGACCTGGTTTGGTCAGATGCAGCGAACTAAAAGAGCGAAGAAATTTGGGGTCATGCATGTCCTCAACATCTTCCTACGATCTGTCTACCAAGGGATACTCCTTCCAGTGAATGAGATATTACAAGCAACCCTTCTACCATTGCAAATTTCTTATCTCTTGTACTTCATATTCAGTTTGTCCTGACCTATGTACGGGAGGTGGTATCGGAGATGTCCGGTCAGGACACTTGCTCTTCGCAAAATGGTTACGATGGGAACCATGGAAAGACAGATGTATCTTCCAGTAATGAGGTAAGTGTAGCTTAGCCACAACAGGGTTGATCATACGTTCAAAAGAAAAAGGACCAAAAAAACACAAGGAGCAAATATTTTAGGAAGGCCAAAAGAAGGAAGGCTTTTCGAAGAAAGCCATACATTGTCTCCTGATTTGTACGTAGGAGCGTCTCTCCAATGTAAATTGGTGGACTGTGTCATATATGATTGGGCTTTCTGCAGAGCCCTTTCGATATTTTGGGGTTTTGTTTCCAATTCAGTTAAATACTGATTGGCTTGAGGCACTGCTTCATTAGGGGTAGGACTGTTAAGGACCCTGGGATGGAAACCATAAGAAGCAAAAAATGGTGCTATTTGTATCTGGAGTGGTGAGAGTTATTATATGAAAACCCAGCCAAAGGGAGAAAAGAGGCCCAATTGTCTTGTGCGCTGTTGACGTAACACCTAAGATAAGTTAAAGCCTGGTTCAATCTCTCAGTGATTCCGTTAGTCTGTGGATGATATCTGGAGGAGGGCAGTCTATGCACATCAAGATGACTGCAGAGACCCTTCTGAAAACGAGAAATGAATTGTGTGCCTCAGTCTGTAATAATGAAAGAGGGCAAGCCATGCAAGCAATAAACATAAGAAATAAAAAGATATGATAGCTGTCTGGCCGAAGGAAAGGCTGCAAGAGGAACAAAGTGACCCATATGCGTATGTGCCTCAAGGCCTATGGGTGTTTGGCTAATAATAATAATAATAATAATAATAATAATAATAATAATAATAATAATAATAATAATAATAATAATAATAATAATA
>JASCRB010447584.1:0-13927 GCA_030264475.1 Desmognathus conanti | reverse complement strand
GCCTGCGCACAGCACTACCAGGACCTAGCTCCAGAGGTAAATTATTTAGGGGATCGCTCGCTCTTAACGTGGACCAACCACCAGGTGCACAAAATGAATACGATCAACAGGGGATTCTTCGAAAACACAAACTGCCTGACTACAGGCGGAGCGCAGACAAGCGCCAGCGCTAGTGGCAACTAGCGCTGGCGGAGAGGTAGCGCCCAGCACAGAACAAGTCCGGCGAAGTGCGCACACAAAACGCAACACCCAGGTGGCCCGGCAGCGCCCTGCAACTCAGCGCCCCAGCACCAAACCGTGCGCGGGTGCAAAAGCACGCAGCGCCAGCGCAAAACATGACCCAGGCCACACCGCCAAGAAAAATAAATACCGCCCAAGTACAAATCAAGCCAGCAGTGGGCGTTACACAAAACCAGCGCAAACAGAAGACCCAGTTGTGGGAAGGTCTTAAGAGCACACGCTCCACGTCAAACGCCGTGCACAGAGGCTGCACAGCTGACTGCACTGGCGCCAACCCCGAACCACACAACAAACAAACACAGCAACACACCCGTCTGGAAAGGTAGATCCCTATCCTCTCAGCGCTGAAGGGACAACAGTACCCTCACCTGCTACACGTATCAGGCAGCGATACAAAAGACCACCATAAAAAAAACGATAACATTCCCTGCAATAGCAGTCCTCTCTGAAACTGGAACCCCAACACTGGGAGAGACAGACATATGCCCCATAGCAGCACCAAGGAGCCCAAGACAAAGGACAGTGCCAATTGTGAAGTCTGCAACAGAGTGCACTCCAAACATATAGGACAATCCTATCTGCCACAACTAGCCACTACAGATTCACTCTGCAATACACCATTTAATCAGTGTAAACCATACCAACTGCATGTGCAGGTGTCCACTAACAAATAACACAGGAGTACCAACAGACAGCAACCTACATCCAGCCCATCCCACCAATGGCAGAATACCTACATTACCTCCGCCGTACACGTCACCGGCGCTGGAGAATGCAGAGGGCCCCACGGATACCACGCCAACGTACAAATGTTTTTGCTATGTCTGCTGAAGAGGTGCACCGGTTATACAGATTCCCGCCTGAAACCATCCTGGAAATCGTACGTGCAATAGAACAGGACATAACCCCTACAACACAACGAGGTGACCCATTACCAGCACTATTGAAAGTATCAGTGACCCTGCAGCTGTTAGCTACAGGAACATTCCAGTCTGGAGTAGCCCAATGCATGGGAATAGCACAGCCAACATGCAGTAAAGTGCTACATCAAGTCATACCTGCAATAAACATGAAGCTAAGGTACCTGGTGAGCATGCCGCAAACATGGGAGGACATGAGACAAATCAAGCAGGGATTCTACAGCATGCATGGTATGCCAAACACCATTGGTGCCATTGATGGTACACACATCCCATTGAAAACACCATCTACTAATGCACATGTCTACTACAACCGACGTGGCACAACAAGCATAAATGCACAGCTGATCTGCGATGCCTCCTGTAGATTCCTAAATGCCAACATCACCATGCCAGGGTCCACTCATGATTCCTTTGTGCTCCATCAGTCCTGTATCTACCAGCAGTTTGAAGCTGGAGTCTATGGAACTGCATGGTTACTGGGTAAGTAGCAAAGGGCCACCACACATCACACGATTATACATGTCATGGTGTTCACCTGTTGTGTATAACCTAACACACCGACAGCACAACTCCACCTGTGCATACCTCCAGTCCTACTAAAGAACCAAACCAAGGCAAAGCTTGTAGTTGACAGGAAAGCGACCCCTATTGTTAGTAGGACAGTGGCAGAACGAAGTAAGTTGGATAACAATAACCAAAGCCAACATGACATGAACATCATCCCATCTATGTACGCTAGCCTCCAGAACACATTGGGAGGTGGGAGTCCATCACTCTCCACAACTGGAAGCTGGGAGTGAACAGATACATGTGAACAGAAACATCAATCCTCCCCATTGTGCATAAGCTGTGTTAATCCAAAACATGACATCCCAAATAACCATGACATGTGGCTACAGATCAACTTAACTTGTAAGTAACAGGCTCCCACTGATCAAATAGCAACAGCACTGCTAATCCCCAATACTAGATGGGAGCATGGTCAAACTCAGTGATTATATCTGTGAGCACTAGGCAGAATCACATCAAACAAACTGGCTGCAAAACTGCACTTCTGAGACCATGTACCACTACAGACATATCATCATCTGCAAGATAAACACACACACATGCACACATAGGCACACATATGGAAGGATACATACACAGATCTCTGGCATGAACACCAGATGTATCTGCACATCCATCCATCAACCACTCATGCATCACTGTACCTTTGTTGTAATAGCAGACAAATGTGGGTATAGATGTCTGATGATGTCTGTCAACCCTTTGCATGTGTCTGAGCTGTAGTCCACTCAGAATATTACCCTTCTCAGATCCCGACCATGTGCGACCGAACATAGTGCCTCGGTTCACTCATCATGTATCCCTGACAAAAAAACTCCTTCAAAGTGGCAGAAAGCTGCTGGTGCAAGACCATCTATTCTATGCACAGATCCCATCATATTGCTCAACCAACCACTCTGCCATGAAATATGGTAATACCAAACACTACTCTCACCAGGCTATTCTGAGCCTGATTAACTGTTTATGGTGGAGTGGCAGCTCCCCACTCCATAGGCGGAACTTGCTCTCCGTACACCAGCACAAGGCCTGTGTAAACGCCAATCAGACCTGTGAACACAGACAATAATATTTTGAATAAAAGTCCCCCTCTAGATGCCAGTTCACTGTGTAATCCCCCAGACCACAACGTTACTACTGCAACTTGCTCTGACTCTGCTAACATGTTGTCCACGTCCACCCACGTGCCCCCTGAACTAATGTCCGAGCCCCAGCCATACCTGAAGTACTAATCCCCCCTGGAACTCCCATTGGTTTCACAGAATGTACAAAAAACTGTCCTCAGCTAGCTTCAGTGATCAATCACTCCCTGGCTCCATGGCACATCCCTTGGACTCGTACACACATCCTGGTGACCTGCACACTGAAAAAGCCATCCCTGGAAGAGTACCTCCCATCCAACTATTGTTCCAGCTCCTAGTGAAAGCCAAGGAAACAGTTGCCACCCCACAGCTATGAACATATTGTTAGCACTCCAAACCTTGTGAACCATAACAATCTGGTGGCTGCATGTTCATGGGCACTGATTCTGTCCTTGTGTCTGTACCTGATGAACTGCACATGCTGGCGTGGGGTGGTGATACTGCTGGATCCATACCAGATGTTGAGGCCAATGGTGTTGAAATCCAGCATTGACCACAACATCATGTATGTACAACAAATATGTGTTCACAAGCAGTAAATTACGTACAAGACATGCCTACCGAATGCCATGCACAGGCAGTATAGGCACATATTGAACCAAGAGAATATAAACTATCCCACTATTGGAGATGTCACATGTCAATTTATGTGTGTACCAAGCCATAATACCATGTATGTATGATTTCATCTACAGGTGACAGTGGATACCCACTCAAGCCATACCTCTTGACCCCCATCAGCAATCCACGAACACAAGCTGAGCAACGCTACAACAGTGCACATAGCAGAACCAGAGTGGTCATAGAACGGGCCATTGGCATCCTCAAATCACGATTCCGTTGTCTGGATGTGTCTGGTGGCTCAATGCAGTACCATCCACGGTTCGTATGCAGCATGGCACTCACCTGTGTCATACTGCACAACCTTGCCCATGCCAGGGGACTACCACCACCAGATGAAATCCCCATGCAGCCACAAGAAGGGGATATACCAAGGCGCAGGCAGCAGCAAACACCAGCTGGCATCGTTGTACGGAATGCACTCATCCAAGATTGTTTTGCATAATAACACCACAACAAGAAGACAGATGATGCTTACAGTGACTTTATTATCCACATGAAACCATGATTGCACATTAACAGTCATGTGACCCCATGACATGTGGAAGAACATAGTATTAAACAGAGTACGTGGGGACAATATGAGTAGAGGCTACTATAACAAACATGCAAAATGAAAAACCACTCGGGTGAAATTTCGAGTAAATCAGAGCCACTGGGAATACCTCTGGTCCATTGTACTCCCATCTATATTTTGCCATGCAGGTACCATTACTCCAGATTGAGGCCAATATGCAAATTACACTAATGGCAGCGGTCAGACCAATTTTCCTATGGCTCTCACTCTTTCTGCACACGATTGCTTACAATCCCCCAGACCGCCCTTGGCTTTGTTGTGCCCCCTCAGTGAGGCTTCGGTTGCATCTTTAGCCACAGCAATCCCCGGGACCAATGTCTGGCCATACCTGTCCCACTTTGGGTGATGTTGGTAAAACACAATTACTTGATGGATGATAGCTTGAATGAAACGGAGCCACTGTGAACCCCCTACATCAAGTAAATGTGTTGTACTAACGTCACCCCAAGAGCACTGGGTATGGCCAGACATCGGTCCCGGGGATAGTAGTGGCTAGAGATGCAACCGAAGCCTCACTGTGGCGGCCCAATAAAGCCAAGGGTGGTCTGGGGGATTGTAAGCAATCTTGTGCTGAATGAGTGAGAGTCATAGTAAAAGTGGTCTGACTGCTGCCATTAGTGGTGTCAGAACAAATGTGCATATTGGCTTCACTCTGGAAGTAATGGCACATGCAGGGCAAATTATAAATGGGAGTAAAATGGGCCAGAGGTGTTCCCAGTGGCTCAGAACAAATAAATAATACATCCATCCGAAATATGTGTATTTGGCATTATAAACTATGACAGCAATCATATGAAAGTAAAAGCAAAAAAGGATGCAACATGGCGATGGCCAAAGCACTGAGAACAGTGCAATAAACAGAACGCTTATTCTGGAGAAAGAAAACTATGTGACATAGCAAACATCACTGATCTGACATTGATGGCATGTACAGACAGCTCCCATGCATGTCACACATTAAGGCCAACCGGTGAATACCCTGGTCACTTGACATACTATAATGTCTAGCACATCATGTCGTAATGGTGCCTATACCCTTGGTGTCAGGGTTATAGAGGACAGCACTAATACCATTATGCACATCTACCACATGTACTGAAGCATAACTGTGTGTGTCTGCACATGCCTGCATGTGCAGTCAGCTACACGGGCCTTTACGGACAATGAGCAGAAAAACTGCTCCACATGCAATCAGCATAACTACAGCAAAGCAATATAAAGCCACATAAAGTAAAATAGGTATTCACACATTTTAAGCTCTTATTTATACATGTCTGGTCATTTCACAACATTATCACAGAAGGCCATCCCCTAAATGAAAATGCAAACATCTGCTATCAAATTTTTAACCCTCCTTATTGAACATAGCATCACCTCCATACATTGACCCCTACAGATGGGCACATCATGGGAACAGTGGCTGGGGACTACCATGTGAAGAGGTAGGAGAGTGTGTTGGCTGTGGTGGCCCTGCACGGCGCCGTCGTGCTCTACGTGTAGGAAGTGCTGGTGGGACTTGCATGCCACCAGGCAGATATGGCAATCCCTCACCCCTGCCAGCATATGCCTGTCCATGATACATGTTGGCTTGGTGATACATGGGGAAACTGTTGTTAGGTTGGGGCAACTGGGGTTCCATGTACCGCGGTGCATAGGCCACAGCACCTGCATCACCCTGTGACTGATTCTCAGGTACATGTGGATGTCGGTAATTGGGTGGGAAAGTCCCCAATTGCCAATCTGGGTCCCCACCAGGATGTGCCTGTCGGACAAGGTTGATGAGAGAGGTCTGGTTGGTAGACAACTGGTTCAAGATATCTGTGACTATGGTCTCGTTCTGACGCATGGCAACTAATGGCTGGATGTATGTTGGCAGACTCCCCTGCAATGTATCACGGACACCTCGCAATGCCTCCACCAAGCTATGTGTCTGCGTGTGCACCAGTACCCTATGCTCCCTAGTATCACGTGCCTGGGCTGCATGTCTGTTACTGGCAGCACGGAATGCCCTCACTGTCTGAAGGTACATTGATCTTTGATAATCAACACACAGTTGTTGTGTGGTGTACAGACGGCTGAGTATAGACAGTTGCCGCCTCTGACCATCTAATATGTCCTCATCCATCTCTGCACCAGCCTGAGCCAGCCGTGGACCGGTGCCCCTTGCTCCTGGTCTGACTGAGCCAATGGGCCTGACTGTGCATACACCCTGTGTATTGGAATGAGTTGGTCTAGAAGGCACGGTATTGCAAGTGGTTGATGTGGACATGGCAACGGTTTGTATGCAAGATGTAGACCTGTTACCATGGGTGGCAGAGATGCCAGAGGTGCATATGGCAATGGATTGGGAGGGGACAGTATGGACCGGAATAACGGCAGCACGTGCATGTGAGAGTGCACTGCCTGATGTAGGGATAGATGTGGCATGGCTCTGTCCCATGACCTCACCATACAAAGTGACCAGCCCACCATCTCCTGCACGTGTTGTGTGACAGGGCATTGCTACATCATGAGACAAGCTTGATGTCATAACCACACCAGGAGGAACAGGCAACATGCAGACAGTATTTGCCACAGAATTGGTACATGTGGATGTGCCACTCTTTGATGTGACCATTGGCAAACCAGTATGACACACCCTCCCAGTAGGTTGTGTGGCAATGGTGGTCTGTTGTCCACTGCTAAGTCCTACAACATGTGCACTCTGTGGATGTGATACACCAGAAGGACCAGCAATTTCCAAAGCCGCTCTGTCGGCATTTACAGCTCTTACAGCATGGCGACTCATTCCTGATGTTCCAGGTTGCTCACCATCCTCGTATGTTGCAACACAACTGTCTGTTGTTCTTAGCACTTCTTGTGATCCTGACATTGTGGATGCACCTGCTGAGAGAATGGAGGTAGGTATCAGATGTGCACAGGCTATGACACAACACTCAGCTTCATAATCAGTGTGAAAAGGTGAACCACAATCTGTACCACAACATGCACTTGCTCTTAGTAAGTGATTACGTACACAAGCCCTCCATGTACCATGGCAATGTCATGATACCATAGTGAAGCACATAGACAGCTCAGCAGGGTCTCTGGCAGGTGATGTGACATGCAGTCACCAACATCACTGATGTTCGACACACATGGATGAATACCCTGTCGATGTACACATTACATTAATGCTACCTCAGTTCTCATGCTGTCAGTCTCAGCATTAATGCTATGCATGTACCCATGATAAGTAGCACGGTTCCACAACATGAATACGTCAACTTACAGCTGCAGTGTGCCTCTATGTATTGAAAGATTGATCAATTTCGTGTCAGCAATGCGCCTATGGCCTCAGACATATGGCCACAGCAGGTGGACCAATTACAATTGATTGGTAGCCCAACAATGTAGCAGTAAGTTTGCTTTCGGGGTGAGTCAGATCGCACTTCCCACTCACCCCGAGGAATGGTGTCAGGGAATCCTTTCATGACACCAGTCCTCAGAAGGGTATGCACATTGGGCATTGCAGTAAGCCCAGTAGGAAGCAACTGAGTGAAGGTGGTATTGTAGGCAGTGATACACTGTTGAGGCCAGGATTCTGCACTAGGAGCCACTGGCTTGTTTCTGGTTGAAGCGGGGGACTAGGGGCATGTTGTCATTGCAGGACCAGAGGATGCAGGTGAAGGGGCAGCATGGAATGGGGGCACATACGTAGGTGGGGGCAGTACCGGAATGTCTGCAGCAGCCCATGGCACATGGTTTGATTTATAGGGGCTGCTTGACTGGAAGGTAAAACCTGGCCTACCAACGATTGGTCTCACTGGCCCTATCCCAGCACTACCCTCACTGTCTAGCCTGAGGGTCTGCATTTCATGGCGGTATAGTTTGGAGGCAACTCACAGTACGACTAAACAATGTGGCTTTCATAGGTGTGAGCTAATACGCTGAGGAGGAGATGGTGGCGTTGACTTGAGCAGTCAAGGACAGGACAGTGCAAGATAGATGGCCAGCCTTTCCACTATTTCCAATATGTGGTTAGCGTTGCTGGAGATGAGGAGGGTGGAGGAATAGGGGATGAGAACTGTATGGCAGTGGGGGCTGACAACAACTACAACTTGCGTACTGTCAACATCCAGGGAGAGAGAGTGCTCTGCCATGCATGGCATAATGATTCCGTTGATTTTGTTCAGTGTAATTGAGGCAAAGGAGTGGATGCCTGTGAGGGGGACATGGACTTCAGTGTCACCAGCAAGGGATGCGTAGGTTACCCCCAAGGTGTCAAGCCAGGGGATAAAAGGATCGGTTGCAATGTTGAACAGTGTAGAACTGGTACAAGGAACCTGTGGTTTATCACAATAGATATGGCAAGGGTCAGCTGACTCAACTCATCTAAGACCCTAGAGGTCATGTCTGGGGGATTGGAGGCAATCCTATCGCCAGTCACTGTAGAGAAGCTGACAGTGTAGGTGAGTCATTTACAGAGGATGCGGTGGTCCTACAGATCAAACGGAACAGAGACCTTAAGGAGGAGGATTGTGGCCATGCATCCAGATTCACAGATTCTGCCAAGTCCATCATGGCTGTGTCAGACTTGGAGGGTGGGGGGCGGTGAGGGGCGGGTGCAGATGCCAGATTGCCTAGAGGCAATCTGGCTGTCCTCTGGGTAGAGCAGGATCAGGAGAGCAGGATCTGGAGATAGTCTGCCTATGGATTAGTCTGAGTTAAGGGACATTAGAGAAGTGATGATGGTTGTTGGGGAATGAGGGTTTAAGGGTGTATTTGCTGAGGATGGGGGTGACCCATGCATTATCTATGGATGTTGGTATGGTAAAAGAGCTGTTATAGGTATTGATGTAAGTGATGATGGGGGGAGCAGGTGTGTTGGTGGTACATTAGAATGAAGGTGTTGTGCAGGTGTTACGTTCACAGGGGGAGGGTATAAAGCCTCAGTAAATAGGGATGTTGAGGTAATGGACATCAATTGCCAGTTTTGGTGAGCAACCAAGAGTGAAGATGGGGTGAGCACTGGTGTTGAGTGGTGTGCAGGGTACCTTGCAGAGGTGGTGGGCAGGATGGATGCTTGGCATGCGTCTGGGAGACAGTGAGCCAGTGACCATTTCATACAGGTGGAGAGGCAGAGTGGCTGGCCTGTCCCTGGTAACAGCCTGGTCCAGGGCATCTAGGCCCATCTATGTCCAGGCTGTTACCAGGGACAGGCCTGCCACTCTGCCTCTCCACCTATACTTCATACAGGGCTTACTGCAATGCCTTGACCCTTAAGACTTACCCTTCCAGTGACTCTATGTCCTGTATCATGCATTCACATCTGCACTCATCACATGTGCCTCATATCCCTGCCATCAACATACTCTCACACACCCATGTTCCAGAGTACCTAATGTTGACAAACCCTATACATCAGCATGATGTTTAACAATGCACATGACGTGTTAGTGCAACTGGTTGTTCCCACACATCACGTTACGTATGAAGACACTCTTGCTGGACCTACCATTAGTACCTAGTGCATCACACATGGGTATACGTAGCTACTGTCTGTGCCATCTGCATGCTAAGGCACATGTCCCTGATGTGAGGTACCTTGAGACCAAACTGTACCATGCACACTAATGTACACTGAGTAACATCCACCACTCCACATACTTATTGTATTGTCCCCTTCAGCTCCACACCACACCCTCATACACTGACACCACACTCCACATATCCTGCAGGAAAGGGCATACAGTTCCACAATAGCCACTGTTGTAATGGCCAGTGTGAAGTCCACCCATCTTCTTTAGGGATTACCCCTGGCATTCAGCTTCCATGCAGACACTGGTGTGCACCGTAATGCATCCCTTCCATCAACACTAGTGGATGTCACACATTGCCATGCCAGGACCCCACTGTGCACATAACATATTTGTTACACCAGTGAGCAGCAATTTGTTAAATAGCAGCGACAGGATAGAGCCAGGTCTCCTCCAGGTGACCCCTTTTACCGCTCATAAAGGATCACCAAGTTCCCCTCCAAGCAGCTAATGTAGCCTAATATGTCAGGCTGTGTGCTCACACTGGATACAACCTGGTCAGCAGTACCCCCACCATTTGCCAGGCTTACATCTAGGGACACCATTGCCAGGGACGTCGTACCCCACATGGGCTGACAACGCCAAGGTAAAGGTGTTCAATGTAACCACCTCACTCGCAGAGAGTTACAAATCGGAACACCAATTCTTTGGTGATGCAGGCAGACTACATTGGGCTGCTACCATGATACGTAGAGCTACTCCAAGCCCTCACTACCTGTCCCATGCATCTGTCCACAGTCATCAGATGTAGAATGGGTAGAGAGGTCTGGAGTCATATATGCGCATCACACATCAGATTAATGTGGCATATACTATTTGTGGGGTTTACAAATGATAGAGAAACACCATACCAACACCTGTCCAGAATGGTAATGGCCAGTAATATGACATGACATTACATGGACCATGTCAATGTGTCCTAAGCCATTCATGAGATATGCTCACTGCACTAAATTGACACTGCAATGCTATACATGCAAGACTGTCCATTACCTCTTCCAGCTGTGTCCTCACGTCCAACACCCACAATTTGCTCCTCTGCCAGCGTGCCAAGTGCATATTGCTCCACTAGTGACGTTCTCTGTGGGGAGGGGGTTCCTGCTCCAGTTATGGATTGATTTCTGCGGCGGTGTGCCTCATGTCCTTTGGCATCCCTCCGGACATCATTCCACCTTTTCTGACAATTTTTCCCTGTACGATTCCCACGTCCAACTGCATTTACAACAGCAGCTATTTCTGCCCATATGGCAGTGCGATCTGATGGGGACAACCGGGCAGCATTCGGCCCATACAATCTATTACGGTATGTTTGGACAGCCTCTGCCAGGGCCCGCAGCTCATCCGCTGTGAACCTCTTCTTCCTCTTGCGTTTTTTCCTTTGGCTAGAAGTGGTGTCATATGTGTTGCTGACCTCTTCCTCTGTGTCCTCGCTGTCCTGTGTACCATCATCTCGGTGGGGTGGTGGTGAGTCACCACAACTGTGCATCCTCTGTTATGCCTGTTGTGACCAATGGTGGGGTAACCTTTCCACTATACAAATGGATGCTGTCAGTTGGCAGGTGTGTTCCTCCAATGTGTGGCAACCTGTGTGGATGAGACAAATGTTTAGTTCACACTGCACCTCATCTTCTGCATTACAGGATCTGTCATATCATGTCCTATGTGACTTCTCATCTACCAGCATGTCACATGCTGATGGCTATTCTACATCTATTACATGTATGGATATGTGCTTATGTCTCTTTTCTGTGTAGACATTCATACCCTTCCCTAATTCCACACCCGACACACCGGTGGCACTTATCACTGGGCATCCATCATTCAAGGGGGTTGCGACTTTGGAGACTCAGTCGCTTCTAGCCTGCGGTGAGCATAGATAGCCTCTTTCCAATGGCTGTGTCTAGTGCTTCTGGGTTACTGTTGTGACCTGCCTTCACTGGAGGATCCCCACCATTAGGATTGATTACTGGCCGTTCACTATTGGAAAACACAGTTTGTAACCTCTTGCCACATTAACCTATGCAGTGCATGCATCCAAGGCTACAAGAGCATGCTGATGTGGAGATGGCTTATTGGAAGGCCTGTCATGATGTTTGTATATAGGTGTGTCAGCTTTAATGGATGTTACAGGGGGCAAGGTATCTTGGAACATTCCTATCTTGGAGGCCCACACACCTCCAGATGACAGTGCTGCATGTGCCAGCGCACAGCACATACAGTAGCAGACGGTGCATACAACTAGCAAATCCATTTCACTACTGTATGATTGTCTGTTTTGTGTGTTAAAGTGAGGGAAGGTGGTGCCCTTTGCAGAGGTCATGCTTGCTGTGATCTGTACCGTTTCCTCTCCATGCAGGGCAAAGAGTGACCACTGCAAAAGGCCCTTTCACACATTATATGTAAAGAAAGGTCCATGGAACACATGTGTGTACTATCTAAGTCCATATTTGGAAGTGACATTTGATACCGTGGCCATATGGCTTGTGATTAGGCACCAGGTAGTCACTGATTTAGGCACATTTTGGTCGGAATTATGCAGAGACACTGCAAATGAGATATTGTGCTATCTTATGAACACAGTTGGGAAGCACCACTGGAATGGAGACAGCATCATCACTGACAACCAGTAACCATAGTTAGTTATGTCCCTGCACTGTAGGCTGTGGTGTTCACTGCATCAGGGTACATCTTGGTGCTGGCACATGTATAACAGCTCCAGAGACCTGGGACTGCTACATGATGGGGTGACATGTCTGCTGTATGGCTTCCTGTCCCTGGCTTGCCAAATTCCCACCCACACGAGTGGATCTTGCCACAGGAATTGTAATAGATGGGGATGTGAGAGAACACTGAAGAGCTAAACGGCTGTCCACATGTTTCCTCACCTGAGCTTGACACCTGCCACTGCAAGGTCAGGGCTCATACACACTCCTCTGACAATGCTCCTACATTTACTAGTATTTTATACAGGACATGTCTCTGTGCCCACATGCCATCTGTCTTCATCATCATTACTGGCAATCATCCATCCAGTCATCATGATGTTGACGACTGTGTCTGGGACTGGCTCTCACAAAATTCTAGTTCCTTTGGCCTCGTACATCCTCCCCTGGGTAGGCTTAGTGCCCCCCCAGGGGAGGCGTGCCCCCCAGTTTGCCCTATAGGGCGGCAGCATACAAACGGGTGACCTACTTTGTATTTGGACACTTCTTCACTGTCTACCAGTGGTCTACTGCTGTTTGGCTGCTCACTTACGTAACAAGGCCACTGGGGGCCTGCAGGTGGTCCCTTGGGATATGGGTGATTTCTGCAGCACGGCTCACAGTGCGACGCTGACTCCCTCTCCTGTGCTCGACATCCGCGTTTGGTTGCTGGCTCCAGCCTCTCCTGCGGTCGACTTCCGTGCTGACTCCAGCCTCTCCTGCGGTCGACTTCCGCGCTGACTCCAGCCTCTCCTGCGGTCGACTTCCGCGTTTGTAGCGTTTCCGCCTCCGCGCACGCTTTTACAATGTTTGCGTCGACGCACGTCCTCTTTACGTCCGCCTGTGTGCGCTCGGTCTAGTCGTCAGCGCCAATGTTCAGGCCTTTGCGCCTCCACAGATGCGCTGTCTGGACGCTTGTGCTGTCTGCGCCTTTTCTTTTGTGTTTGCACCAGCGCCAGGTTTCCTTACCTGGCGCTGGTCCTGCGCCCGTTTTTCTGCGGACGCTCCCGCCATCTGTAGTCAGGCTGCATGACTTTGCACAGTGCCCCGGAAGCCGTATGTGGCTCTTGCTCTCTGTGCGCAACAAGAATGATTTTCAGTTTGAATAAGGCACGACCTGTGATGGCAGTGCAAGCGCACACTTGCGCACACCACGTGGCAACGTATCCTGTGCCTAAATACAGAGCAGCAGGGCATAGGGTGCAAAGTGCTTCAGTGGCTGCACACACAGCGCCCAATTTAGAATCGGGCTGTTTGATGAACCAACCATTGTTTCACCCCCCTCCGCCAACCATCACTCGCAGCTCATCTCACATGCCCACCCCTGTAACACTTCAACCCACCCACTTACTGTCTAACCCCTAAATTGCCTCCACCCAGCCATGCTCTCACCCACGTGCAGGAAACTGAAGCCATTGGCCAATATGTGTTATCATCTTCTACAGGTTAATAAAAGAGTGTTGTTATATTTTATTCTGGCGTACAATTCAGTGCATGATAGTTCACCATAAGTTTGCACTGTTCAAATTTGTTATTATTTTATCTGTATTTTTCTAATATTGAATCAGTCTACTTG
>JASCRB010436528.1:0-14175 GCA_030264475.1 Desmognathus conanti | reverse complement strand
TCGCGGATGTCAATTAGCGCAGATTCAGTGCCCCGTTGCGGCCTGAAGCCAGACTGCATGTCATGGAGGATGGCATGAGATTCACAATACTGATGGAGTTGTGGACTGATCAAGGCCTCGGCTAGCCGGGACATGAGGGGAAGCTGGGAGACTGGTCTGAGGTTCGACAGTACCTCAGGATCCAGATCTGACTTTTTAAGAAGAGGGGTGATCACTCCGTGCTTCCACAGACTAGGGAGAAGTCCTTGCTGGAAACTGCAATTAAGCAAATTCGTGATACCCGGGGTCAAAGCAGGCGCCATAAGCTTGACCACATGAGTAGGGATAGGGTCCAGCATGGAAGAAGAGGGACCAATTGACAGAATCGTTTGAAGGACTTTGTTCTGGTCTACTGGTGAAAATTCTGATAGGGATGGAGGTAGACAGGGGATGACATTAGGAGAGGGCGGTACGACCTCCCCCTGGGCCTCGCCAATTACCTGTCTCAGTTTAACAATTTTTTCATCAAAGAAGGTCATGATATTATCACAAATGATGACATCTTCTTTGAATACTGAGACTTGCGGTGGTTGAGAGAATTCAGTGTATAATTTGAAAAGCTCCTTCGTGGAATTTGATGCCGCATCAATGCGGCGAGCAAAATATGCCGCTTTAGCATCTTGTATTGCTTGTTTATATGTGGCATCATGAACCATGAAGGCTGCTTTGTCCCTGGGGCATAATGTCTTCCTCCATCTCCTCTCTAGCTGACGATTGTGTTGTTTTAAGCCTAGGAGAATTGGGCCGAACCAGCGATTCCTAGAATGTTGGGGTGGACGACATTTTTTCCTGGAAAGTGGGCAAATGTCATCAATCATGTTTTGCCAGCTAAGATTGGTGGAGCAGGCCGCAGCGTTTAATTGTGGAGAATTAATAACCAGTTTGCTATTGACTTCCAACCAGTGAGTAGCAGATTCAGTGGTGAGTAACTCCCAGTTCCTACGCATGATGAAATGTGTGGATTTAGGAATGCTGGAATTGATGGGGTGACATGAAGCCCAAGAAGGAAATGAACAGCTGACTAGAGCATGGTCTAGATGTGGAAGGAACAATGTGGAGGGGTCTGTGATGGTAGTACCGTATGTAAGAAACAGATCTAAACAATTACCCTTTTCATGAGTCGGGATAGAGTACTGATTTGAAATATTGAGGTCTGATAAAAGATCAAGAAATTGAAGGGCATGTGAATCAGTGAGGTCATTGGCGTGGAAATTAAAATCTCCCATTAAAATGAATTGTTTTGAGGAGTTCATCATAGTCTCACAAAAGACGATGAATTCCTCCAAAAAAACCTTAGGGTCTTGAGGAGGTCGATAAATGAGCCCAAAGGTTAGGGCCGTTTGTCGTGACAAACCAGCTTTGAACACCAAGTACTCAAATGAGGTGATATTGATGCCTAGGTTGAGGTTGACAGCCAAGGACCAGTGTGTGCCTATCAACGCACCCAGTCCACCGCCCACCCTGTCAGGACGAGGTTTGGAGAGGAATGAATATCCTGATGGAATGAGGTCCTGGGGGAAGGAGGAGTGACCTGGTTTTAGCCATGTTTCAGTCAAACCGACCACTGCTGGGTGGGCGGGTTCTACGAGGTCGAAGATGGTATACAAGTGCTTTGTCAAGGAACGAGTATTTAAGAGCCAAAAGGATGATGGACCCCCGGGAGGGAGATCTATGCCGATGTTGTCCTGGGGGTGAAGTACTGGGGTCCAGGCGAGATTATCCTGGATGTCTGCTGAGCTCACAGTCATCCCCGCTGGAGGACGCTGTGATGTGCTGAGGTCGACAGTAGAGGACGCCTCGGTGGAATGAGATCTTATGACTGCCAAAGGTGAAAGCAGACCACCAGGGTCAGGAGCTAGGGGAGTGAGGAGGGACGTTAATGTGACAGGGTCAACACCGGAATTGGGTGACGGTGTAGCCTCAGACTCAATTTGATTAGGGGTATTGTCTGATAGTGAAGACACCAGTGGGAGATCAAGAGATGGAATTAATTCACTCCAGATGGATAGGCAAGCCCAATTAGATGAGGGGGCGGGAGGTGGTGACTTGGCTTTGACATAATATGGAAGGTCCTCAGCCGGTATTGAAGCGAAGTTGGAGATGTGTCCTGTGTCCATATCGTCCGTGAGTGGACGGGCGCAGACGGGCAGACTTGTCACCCGGACTTCGCACACCGGCTTCGCCTGCCGGTGTGCAGTCTGAGATTTATGCTCCTTCGAGCCCTCCTCCTGGATGGGCGGAGTTACGTCCTCAGCACGGGCGGCCATCTTGGGTGAGGGAGAGACAACACATGGCAGCTTGCTGCGAGTACGAGCTGCGGGCCCAGCGAGGCCGGTGGCAGTGGAGATGTTTGCAGCTCTCTCATTCCTCTGCATGTGGACGGCAGTCTGGCGCAAGTGCAGCATGCGTGCCCCTCCTGAAGCACTCTTTGGTGGCATAGAGGCAGGTAAGAGACTTGCAGATGGAGAAACAGTGCTGTGGTGATGATGTGGATGAAAAAAGATGACAATGATGTAGGTTCTTAGAAAAGAAATGAGTCCATAGACATATATCTGTGATGTTTGAATGGTAGTGTATAGTTTTTCTGTCTGTGTTTGTGGGTGTCAGAGCCACTTCGGGGAGTTTATTAAACTGGCAGTAGACCAGTTCTTGGAAGGAAATAGGAGTTTGCATTGTGGTAAAGCTTTTAACCACTAACTACCAGTACTACTGTACTGCCAACTCCAACTACTGTCAATGTTAAAACTAACACTACTAATGATATTACTACAAAAAAACGCAAAGTTCTTTCATCGTTCACTTCTGCTATTTACGTAGAAGGTCAAGGACTGCATATCTAACAGTGATTGCTTTACCTTCTTATCTGTGGGCCTTCCAGTCAGCTGCAGAGAATTCCTCCCGAGGAACACATGATACAGTCAGAAGCTGATGTGGTAGAGGAGGGGGCATACATCGTCCTTGAGACGATGTGGAAGAAGCAAGCATACTTTCATAGGGTCAGGTGTGTTTTTTTAGGAGAAGAAATTCTGCACCACAAGGTGGCGAGTTGCCCTACCCACCTCAAAGGTATCTTCCCGGTGTTCTGAAAGGTTTGGGTCATTAACATCAGGTACTGCTTTGCCATCAGGGAGGGGCACATTATGGGCACGTGTGATATTATGGAGTATGCAGCAGGCACACAAATAAGGTAAGCGCAGGTAAGTTCATAGAACAAGGAGAACCGAAAAGATCTGAAGGAGGCAGACACGGTGAAGGATATTCCAGCCAGCCTGAGGTCTTGACACAAAAGATGCACGCTCTCTGCGCAGAAATGCCAGGTGAGTAACATTGACTGGGGACCTGGTCATACCGGGCATCTATGTGCCTAGTCGAGAAGAAGGGAGGGGAAGACCAGGCGGTAGGCCCGGCGCTTCTAGCATTGATAGCACTCCTGGGGAACCCACAGCGGGAAAGGAACAAGAGGGAACAGGGGAGATACGCGAACACAGGGGTACACATCCGATAGCCCGGAAATACTCAGCAAGGTAAGACAACTCGCCAACTCGCTAACTCAAATATAACCAACACGATCAGGACCAAAAACAGACCCACCGACCGAGCAAAGTAAGAATTCAAACACAAGCCCAAGGGATAAAATTTTGGCATAAAAGGTAGTGGGCCCAGGCTCAATAGTTTTTGTAAAGATATGATACAATAAGCAGCTTGAATGTTATTCAGCAAGAAATAAAACTGAGGTTTTCAGAACATTCCATCCATTTTCCCACATGGAAAATGCATCATTTCTGCAGCACACACAGCCCGAACCCCTGAATGGATTTATGCCATCTCGAAATCGTTTTGGAGAAAATCTTTACAGCAAGTTTTTTATAATTATGGGAAGTGTAAATGTCAGAGGTTGACTTACTTTGGATATCTGCTATACAATCTATGCCAAAGGAGAGGTGTGGTGGTGCACATCAGTCCTGGAAACCTTCCATTTTGCTTCTTTCAGTAATATGGAAAATTGTTGAAATATTTATGTTCTAAAAAAATAAATGATGTAAAATGGAAGAAAAGTGAAAATGGTGTTGTGGACTTTTTAGGACCTAGGGATGTCTGGGTTGTGGAAGAAGGGACGGTGCCAGAGCCCTGGGTTGCAGATGCACTACTCTGGCGTTATGTTACACATACCCTCCACAACTTTAATTACAGAAGCTGTGACATGTACTAGAGAGTCCCTATGGGACACCACCCTTAGCGCTCCACACCAGTTGCATAAACAACCCCCAGTCAGTTATACAACGATACCTCAGGTAATCTCACTATGACCAGGACAGTTATGCTGGTATTATTAGAGCCTGAAAGAACGGCAGACCAGACCATGAAGATGCAAAGAAGGGTATATTCTGAACAATAATGATGAGAGCAGTAATTGGCACACACATATAAGAGAAGCAAGTATACAAAAAGGGATAATGGGCAATAAACAAAGTGAAAATAGTACCCTATTGCAAGGAAAATGGTGGACAAATGAGCAATGAACAAATAATGTGAGGGCAATGATAATGAGTGCACAGTTTATACTAGGGCACAGGAAAAATAGGGTGAGCAATTATATTATGGTAGCGAGAGAGAAGGAGAACAATGGCAATGGGTACACTTATACCAGGACCAGAAATGACTCACACTGATTGTTACATTAGGACAAGGAATGCTAGTTGCAAAATAAAGGATAGTAGCTACATTGGATACTCAGGTGACACAAGGTGGTAAAGTACAGGCCAGGTCGTTATGCTGGAAGATACCGCAAACACCCCATTATGCTGACCCAGGGTACACAGAACACCAGCACAGGTATGCACAAGATGTGCCTGCTCACAGCCATAGACAGGCAGAAGCAAATACAGGCTGCTAACAGTCCCAGAGGTAGCAAGTCCTGGAAAAGGCTGACCCACAGGTAGCAGTGGTACAAGGCTAGGTCACAGAGCTCCTTAAGTTGCACATTCGCAGACAAAGGCAGACCCACGAGAAAAGTGCAGACAGACACACTGTAAGGACTGATGGCCAGACCCTACACTAGAAGCCTGGCACACTGAAAAGGAACAGGGGAGCTGAGGAGAGCAGCACCAAGAGATGAACCCACACACAGATCCTACAACCAGACAGGCAAAAGCTACTCCTGACACTCAGAAAGATAAACACAATAGTAATTAAACCTTCATTATATCTGTTTGTGGACAGTCGGAACAATGTTTTTTAAGAAAAACAAGTTTTATTCGGCCTGTAATTCTGCCAACTTACCTAGTGTTAGAAAATGTTACTTCAAACTTGGTGTATATACAAGAACAACCGTGACAAAACGGCGACAAAATGGCGACAATGACAAAGAACCTCTAGACACAAATTAAAACCAATCTAAAAAGTACAGTTTGCATGCCCAACATGTTTCAGCTGGTTATTAATTATTTTCCAGCCTTCATCGGGGACTGGGGTCTAGGGGTAGGTGTTTGAGAGCTTTTCAAGATTCTGGAGATCCTAAGTGACACGGTCAAAAGATCCAGGCCTGGGCGCTCCAAGGGATCTAAGGCGTCGTGTGTGTACGCTGGAAGGTACCGGAAATCGAGTCCGACGGTGCAGGGAGGTGGCCGCACGGCCACCTCCCTGCACCTGCCTGGATCTTTTGACCGTATCACTTAGGCTCTCCAGAAATCTTCAAAAGCTCTCAAGCTGCACTTGGGGTCTGAGGATGCTGTGGCCCATATGCAAGCAAGGCTCTACAGTGAGGCTGCAAGGCCCCACTAGCATGGTGGTGACAGGCCAGGTGTGGCCGAGCACCGGCGTGTGCTTCCTTTTTCCCCCTCCTCAAAGTGTGAAGGGCCCTTGATGATGGAAAGCACTGGGGAACAGGCCCCAGTGGGCCCCTGCCTGAGTCTGGGCCATGCCACAAGCTCTGACCTGCACTGGACAGAGCAGGCACAGGGAAAACAGTAGCCATCTCACCTGATCGGGCAGAGCTGTGGGGCAGCAAGCCCCTTCTCTCTCGGAGAGGGCTTGTGCTGCAGCAGCGACCCGGGGCTGACCCTGGTGGCAGCACCCAAACACTGGCAGCCCTCCCCTTCAGGGGCTGGCACAGGGCAAAACAGGCCCCTGCAGGCACACAATAGGCCCAGGCAGGCATGGGGCAATGGGCACTGGTGTGTGTGTGTGCTCCCCCTCCCTTCCCCTTCTAGAGTCAGGTGGGTGCTCACAGGACAAGCCCAGGTGCATGCCCCTTCCCCCACTTGAGGGAGTGAGTGGGCCACAGAACAGGCCTGGGTAGGGTCTTTTACAGGCACAGGGGGCAGGGGCAGACTCGGGTGGACCCCCCTTTCAGAACAGGCGGGGGAGAAGCAGGCTGCCACGCATGCTCCACAAAGTGGGCGCATGCCCACAGAGAGCAGGGAGAGACCAACAGGCACCGTAATGGGCAGACGGGCTCAGCACAGCAGGGAGCCAGTGTGAAATGGCCCTTACCATGTCTGTGCAGGGTGGGGGCGCTCTCTGGAGCCAGGTGGCCTGAGTGGGACTGCCAGCAGCAGCCTCTCTGGGTCTGGAGGTGGCTGGCCCACCCCCAAAGGCTGTCCTGGCTCTGGGAGGGGCCCACTTGCTGAGAGCGAGGGGCGAGAGAGGGAAAAAAGAACGAGTGAGGGAGAGGGCACATGAGTGAGAGAGAGAAAGAGCAAGAGAGTAGAAGTGGAAATAGCCACACAACAGAGACAACAGGGATGGCGATGAGAGCAGAGAGAGAGGCCAGGGGATAGACTGGGGGCTGGGGCAGAGGCAGACTGGAGAGGCCTACAGGGAAAGAGAGAGAGAGCAGGGGAGCAAGGAATTAGGTGGACAGCTTGGGAGAGGGAAGGGGCAGGGCCTCTTCAGCCTGCCCACCCCACACCAACAGATCATTTCAACAGCACCACCAGCAGGAAAAGAGGGCTCCTCATGGCACAGGATGTGGCGAGGCAGTCAATGGGCTGCCTGCTGTAGACAGACTTCCTGTCATGGGTCACTTCCTGTGCCCTGCGACCTGTGAGAGTGAGGGACTAGGGATGCCATGTGGACTGGGAAGCCATCTGGGGTTTCCCAGGCCACATGCACTGTCATGCAGGGCAAAATGGAGTCCAGAGAAAGGCAGAACTGAGGGGGACAGCGGCTCACTGACACATAGCATGCAGTGGCCTGAAGGAAAATACCACGCATACAGTACCATACCTATATTCATATACTCAGGGTACACAGGGATCAGGGTTATAGACACACGTATACACTTACAGGGTACCACGGAAGGTTGCATCATAAACTCACTGTTACACTCTCCATACACACACTCTGCATTCACAATATGACCTACAAATACATACATACATGTGCACATACTTACATGCAGTCAGGGTACCCCAGAACACAGTGACGAGCAGCGGCTTATTTACTATGCAACTGGGGTACTAAAGCAGGCACACATACAAACCCACAGGACATACAAAATGACTGGGGGACAGCTTGAGCAGGGGAAAACAGAGTGGAGCAAGTCAGTGGCACAAAGTACAGGGTCAGATGGGATGCGGGCCAGGCCAGAAAAAATTTCAAATGAATGGGGGGTGTTGCCAGGGTTGACAATTCTCTGGTCATTAGCGAACACATACCTTGAGAGCGAAAGGACCAGAACCAGGGGCAAAACAGGACATGATACAAAATACTATACATTTGAAAGTGTTCTGTTTTCACAAGGAACCCGTCTGTTCTTTCTAAGACAAGTAAAGCATCTTCTGATGCCACAAGGGGGCTATTACTAACCTGGCCAGTACTTACCTCAGGGCGTCTGGTACAAATACACGCCATCTCCTTTCAACCACATGTACCTCTCCGTTGGGGAGCGGCAGACCTTCATGTCCAATGCTACAGTTTATCTTAGCTCTCTCTCTGCTCAGTGATCAGTTTCTTTTCTCAGGGATGAAGAAATGTTTAAATGTCAGTAGTTTCACAAGTTCAGATCAGTGAAGAGTGGCAGTGGGGGTTGCTGTTTCCCACTGGCAGAGTGTCTTTGGTACTGCAGGTCACAGGGATCTTCTTGTTCCTCTCACCTTTTCACAGAGAGGTGTGTGGCACCTTCCAATTCTGCAGGACAATACTCAGAGTCACTTTCTTGCATGTTTTAGTCTGCTGACAAGGAAGAACTTCATTTGCAGGAGCAGCTGTAGAGGGTGGTAGTCCGGTGAAGGAGAGATGCCCAACTAGTTACTGAACCACAGGGTCTGGCAGCAGGCTGATGTAGGTGCCCAGTTCCTTGAACTTCAGTGCTGGAGGGCCACTTGAGTGGGAGCAGTTCTTTTACTCCTGAGGCAGGCTGTCTGTTCTCAGTGCATTTAGTTCTTCTAGGATACGTACACAGGGCCAGCTGAAGCGTTTGTTCTGGATGCACTAGCACTTTATTCAGACAGATGTAGTTCAGCATAGATCTTGAGATAACCAGACGGTAGGAGCAGGAATCAGCTAAAGAAATTGTTTACAGGTCATGAACACCCAGAACAGAAGCAAGGCCTTGTTCCAAGCTGTGAAAGACTTTACCCAAACACCGGCCACAAACCCTGTACCCGAGTCCCTGGGTCTGAGTGACAAGGTGGCCGACTTCTATCAAAAAATTGACAAGATTAGGGCATCCATTTCAGCATCCACCACCACCCAGGGTCACACCATGTTTAACTCAGCTCTAATATCAGCACCGCCAATATTTTCCCAGTTCGCATCTCTTTCCAAAGCTGATATGCTTCATTGTTTGGCCAAGCTCGGTCCCTCTTCCTCTCCCCTCGACCCACTTCCAACTCATGTGGTCAAGTTCATTGCCCCAGTGATCGCTCCAGATCTCACTGTAATTGTCAACACCAGCTTTCGTGAGGGTATCGTCCCCTAATCCTGGAAAAAGGCAAAGTCACACCCGTCCTTGAAAAGGCAGGTCAAGATCCTTTGTAATTCAAAAATGTGCGTTCAATTTCCCAGCTGCCGCTCCTTGCCAGGATCAGTGAGTCCATTGCCGCCAGCCAGATACTTGCTCATCGCAAGACCCCTGGCCTTTTCCATGATCTTCAATCTGGTTTCTGGCCCCTGCAGGGCACAGAATCAGCATTGATAGATATCCAAGAACACTCCTGGACCTGTCAGCGGCATTTGACATGGTTGACCATGAGATCCTCCTGTGCCAACTTGAGCATCGGGCAATTTTCAATGGTACGGCTCTTGATTGGTGCCACTCGTTTCTGTCCAACAGGTCAGCATAGGGGCCTGCAGGTTGGGAGTTTGGGGGTGCCCTGTGGGGTCCCACAGGGCTCCTCCCTCTCCCCCCTCATGTTCAACATCTACATGAGGCCCCTGGCCAACCTGTTGAAGGACTCTGGTCTCGGTTGGCAAATGTTTGCTGATGACACACAGATCGTGGTCAATCTCTGTGCTGACCGCATCCAGGCTGTTAACCTGTCGGTCAGTTTGGAACGGATCAAGGGCTGGATGAGTGAGAACTGACTCCTTCTAAACGAAGGTAAAACTGAAATCCTTCTATCTAGCCCACTCGGACCAGTCCCCGGTCCATCAGTTTCCTGGCCTGGGTTGTTCGGCCCATTGCCGCCACCCTCAGAGACGGCCAAGACCTTGGGTGTTTGGTTTAATCAGGAAAGGAGTTCTTCCTCCCAGGTACTGGCCATTTCTCACTCTGCTCACTTCCAACTCAATAGACTCATTCCGTTGATTCTGCTGCTAACCCAAGAGCACAGGGCCACCCTTTGCTGGGCCTTAGTGCTCCCAAAAATCTCTTATTGCAGCGCTTGCTAGCAGGCATCACCAAGAGAGACTGCCACAGTCTCCAGCTGGTCCAAAACCAAGCTGTCCGGATGGTCACTGGCCTACAATGGTTCGATCATGTCTGTGGTCTTTTCAGTGGGGGTCAGAGGAACTGGGATATGGGAGGTTTGGGATTGTACCACAGTAAGTGGGCCGGATGATAGTGGTGCTCAAGGCTGGCATTGTGTACCAGAGCTGGCACCTCCCACCCCACTGGGACAGACTCAGGGGAGGAGCGATAGAGCTCCCCAATAGACCTTGCACCCACCACCCAACATCGGCTGCAGGAGCAGCCCCAAGTCAGCACTTATACATATACACAATATACATGACATTATATTACACTATACTAGATGTAGGCCAAAGGAAAAGGCGACCAGGCAGGAAATGGCAAAACAAGGATGGGTTTATTGGACTGGAAATGACAATGGAATATGAAACGGCAATGTTAAAGATGAGGATAAACGAAATGAAGACAAATGAGAATTACAGTGGCAGCGTCATCATAAATGCAGGCGGTAAGTTGCAGTAAACACCTGGGCAATATACTACAGTGCTGGCACTAAGCAGAAATTGCAGAGAAAATATGAAAATTGGCTCAGGCAATCATACCACAAGACACAAACACAAAATGATGCTAAGGATATTACTAAGGGAGGTTGCCTATGAGAGAGAGAGAGAGGTCAAAGGTGTGTACTGGAAAATAAAATGGGTGCACGCTGGCCCTGAATCTGAACAGGGCGGCCAAGAGTTCAGGTGGTTGCTGTATGGAGCTGCGGCAGGGCCAGATGCAGGGTCTGGAGGCAGGACTGGGATCAGGGGCCCCCAAACTGCTGAATGAGGCCCCTGACAGTGCTGGGCCCCTCCTGGAGCCACAGGGCCCAGCAAGTTGGCAGGCCTCTTCTGGTGGGAGGCCTGGGCAGCCGGGGACCCCCTGATTGGGGTCCCCGGTGGTTAGAGCAGCTGCCCAGCAAGGGTGGGTCTCCTTGTGCACCAAAACTGTGGTTCCAGTTAAGCTGGAACCCCAGGGTGCACAAGCTGGCTGCTGCAGGGGAGAAAAAGGCCTGGTCACAGAGCTGAGAGGGAAGGGAAGGGCAGAGAGAGGGAGAACGAGAGAAGGGAGAGAAAATGAAACCAAAAGGCAGAGAGAAAGAGAAAGGCTGAGGGAAAGAAAAGAAAAGAGGAAGAGAAAGAAAGGAGAGAGAAAGAAGGAAGAAATAGGAGAGAGAGAGAGAGAATGGGGTTGGGAAACGGGTTTGGGAAAGGCAGGATGGGCTGGGGAGGTTGCTGTGCTATGGCTGGTGGCAGGAGGTGCGTTTCCACAAGTATTGCCAGGCAGAGGACCTGGGACTCCACCGCCCGAATGATTCTGCCGGATGCCTGGAAAGGAGCTGGCCCTCCTTTATTGGGAGGTGGGGAGAGCACACACATGGTGCTCTCCCTCCTCTCATCTGGGTGAGCGGTGCATGCCGGAATGTGTTGTCATGCGGGAGTGGGTTGGGGGAAAAATGAAATAATCATGCAGGGTGTGCTGGGGGCCCCGCACTGGGGAATATTACTGGTTGCCGTTGGAGGCCAGTAGCTCATGGGAGAAGGCATGGGGTGGCGCAGAGAGAGAGAAGAAAAGAAAAAGAACCAAAAGAAAACAAAAAAACACCGAGATAGTGTCCCCACCGGGAACCCTAGGGGATCCCAGAGATTCTGTGAAAATGCGCCGAGGTCCTGAGTATGGTTCATACACATAGACACCAGAAAAGAAGAGGACATTCTAGAAACGTTATTGGGGGAGAATCAGGAAGTCAAGGGGTCAAGAAAGGCAGACATCGCAAATTGACATTTCAACCCCAGAGAAATCAGTGACATTTTAAACTTAGAAATAGTTAAAGCAAAGTGTTAAAGAAAACTTTCAAAACAAAATAAATCAATGACATTTAAACGTAGAGAAAAGTTAAAGCAAATTAATAAAACACAAACAATTCAGTAAAATGAAGTAAAATTCACGAAGGCGCTCAATGTTACCGCAAATTAATAAAACAATAAAGGTAAGTAATACTCAGGCAAAGTCAAAACAATTCAATACTCCAGCAATGTAAAATGAAGATGTTCTGAGTAAAATTACAAAAGGCATTCATTAAATCTTCACGAGATAACCAATATAAACATGGTCTCCAATTTCTTCTCTTATTTTCTCTTCAGACGTCAGGAATTCTTTCACAGAGTCCTTTCTCTCTTTCTGTGGATTGCTATCACAACAAATTTCCTCCTCTTATCCTGGGGATAATTCTTGAGAAAAAGGGACCTCTAACGGCAGTCTGTGGAGGTTAGGGAAGGCATTAAATGGCCTATGAAATAAACCCTAAGGGACAGCACCAGGCAGAGGTGAGCAGTTGGTACACAAGGTGGTGAGGAACCAGGAAAATGGTAGCAGAACAATGCAGCAGGAATGATGGTCAATGGGGAACACAGAGGGTGATGCTGACAATGAACAAGCACGACCCAGGGAAAGAGTGTTGCAGAAAATATAGGCAGTCCCATGTGCTTGTGAAGTCCATGCAGGCAAATTTTCAAAATGAGGGCCAGACAAACATTGGTGTGAAAGGCAGAGCACTGCTAGAGAACATATGATGCTCTGAAGGTGCCCAGAGCTCTTTCCAGGGCTACAAGCAGTATTTTACTGATCCAGTTGGTGAAAGAACTGGGAAGGCAGGTTGGCAGAGACAAAAGGGGTGCAGGATTCAGTGGTGAACATGTGCAGGATGAGCAGAAAGCACAATGGGACTGCAGGACCTTTTAAATGCGCATCAGGGCACGGTGAGATGCAAACAAAGGGAGCAGGTAGCAGTCCTTTTAAAATGCCTGGCATAAAGCAGTGCTGGAAACAGTGGGCAGGGAACACAAAAAATCCAAAGTAGTAGGCAGTCATCCAAAAATAGGACAGCTAGCGTGTGCACCAAGCTGAGATCCAAGGCTGCTGTGTAGGCGAAAGGAAGTGAGCAGTATACCTGTGCTTGGGCTGTCTATTTTAATGCTGGCATGTACTGAACTTACCACCCTGTACTCTAATTTTCAATTTAGTGGGCAGAAGCACTGGGGACTGAAGGGAAACTGAAAGGAACCGAAGGGAAAGACAATCAACCCGCATTATCCTTTAACCATTACCAGATCACCTTCTATGCTGGCATGGAAAGCCTTTCTATACCTGGCACAGGATGAGTCATGGAAACAGTGTTGGGTATGTAATCCACCCTCACCAGCTTACTGTGGTGTTTTGCAAAAGCCAGTACTGTCTTGACCATTCGGAGCCGGGGTAATCTTGTAAGAATCTGGGTCACAGTTCTTTTCCACATTCCCTCCCTTCCAGATCAGTCTCTCACACCGATTTCAGACATTGTCCACTCCTGCACAGTTCAGCAGAACTCAGTGTCCAACTACACACAAGAAATGCAGACACTCAGGAACCAGCTGTGCTCCACATCCCTGAGCAGAGCCATATAGAACCATGTTTGTACTGCTGCAATGTGCAGGAACCTGCAGTTCTAGAATGGGACAGTAGTCTACTGATTACATTATGGCGATCTCTGAAACTTGGCTACACGATGCTGCTGGGGCGGCTGCTAATTGTGTTACGCCGGAAGGATACTCTATCTTCCAATCTGATCGTGTGGGCAGTTGTGGTGGAGGTGTTGCATGTATAGTCAGGAACACTTTCGCAGCTCATGAACTCTGTTCTGTTTCACTTGACTCATGCGACTACTTGTTGCTTAAACTACTGATTGATGCCAATACTTCACTTGTGTGCCTCACGGTATACAGACCCCCGCCCGATTCTCCTTCGTTCTGTGAACAACTGACAGCCTTGCTATCAGAACATCTCAAGCCTAAATCAAAACTCCTAATCTGTGGTGACTTAAATTACTGGGCTGGTAATTCCACTGATAAAGAGGGGTCGCAAGTCATATCCTCCCTTGAGGCTTTAGGCCTTACGCAACATGTTTCTGGTCAAACACATGAACTGGGTAACACATTAGACTGGTTGCTAACCTACAATGTCAACCCCCAAGATATCAGGGTATTTCCCTGTCCTTGGTCAGATCACTCCTTTGTTTGCTGCTCCTTGGCATTAAAATTTCTTCAATCCAGGCCTGTTTTTAAACAAGTCATAAAAAACTGTTGCAACCCGAGTAAAATCCCTGTTGCACAGTTTACTGCTTTACTGCAGAGGTGTTCCCAGTGGCTGAGATTAATTCAAGCTTTCATCCATCAACTTTTTGTGTTTTTGCTTTGTCACCCCAA